>JAGPOY010000352.1:0-25530 GCA_018983105.1 Silene uniflora | reverse complement strand
ATATACTATATAGTTATTATACTGCAAACACTTCTACAATTATCAACAAAAAATAATTGCGCTATCGAAAATACCTATAATAATAGTAATAATAAGGCTAATTTGATAACTTATACCTTTAATAACTCACTTTTTCAAATATTATACCTAAGATAATTTTCTTTAAAATCTTATCCATACTTGATACCAAATCTTTAAAAAAAATCCTAAATTGACGAATTTGCTCATACTAATTTGATGGTTTTTAGTGGTAGTAATCATGGATGTGTGTGTTAACCGGTGAGGGAAAGGTTTATGTGTTTAATTAGTAAGTGTAAGATTGTCAATTTAGGGCTTCTTTTGAGATTTGGTATCAAGTTTGGAAGAAAATGTTATTTTAGGTATAAGATTTTAAAGAAAGTTATCTTAGGTATAAGATTTGAAAAAGTGAATTATTGAAGGTATAAGTTATCAAATTATCCTAATAAGAATAATAATAATTTCTCGGCTGCCCACTAATTTCTTGTAAAATTTTTGATTATCATTAATAAAAAGTTTCGGCTATAATAATAATAATAATAATAATAATAATAATCTATCTATATACTTAAAAAAGGAAGTTTTGGAGCGATTTCATTGGCTATTGTTTTAGAGCGATTTCATTGGCTAATGTTTTTGTTGGATAAATTATGTGTATTTATGTGTGTAAAATAGTAAACTATCATCAGAATTATACTATTTAAAATTATAAATTATACTGTACTAAAATATGATAATTAATTAATTAAGTTATTGAAATTCTATCATTGCAAATCTAAAATTAATTATTTAGAGTATAATCTTAGTTATCTTATCAGAATATTCCTGATTATAAATTGGCTATGAACCCTAATCATAAAGCATGGCTTCTCTGTGCGTTTTCTCCCCCTCTTAATTACTTCATTGTGCTTCTTTTCTCCCACTTAATTACTTCCTTTTGCTTATTTTCTCCCTTTTTATTAAAAAATCTAACCTACCCTTGTGAATTTTATCATGTTGATCCATTGTCGCATTATAATCTTATGTGAAACATACTTTTTTAGATAGATTTTTTTTTTTTTGTTATAATTTGTCATCGTTATGAATTGTAATTTTAATTACTTTTACTTATGAGGTTCACTTTTGCTTTGGTAGGAAGCAAAAGCGCATCCAACCAATTTAACAACAACGGACAAGTGGTCGAGATTTGATAAGTACCTATATAAGCTAATCATTGTCAATTATTGTAATGAAATTATCGAAATTATTTTAGATATCATAATTGTTAACCGTGGGACGTGAATAGAACGGTATAAGATTTTAGTAATATGTTGTATTACGTGTAGCTCTCATGTTTTAATGCATGTAATATATGTCTTCTATCTGTGTAGCCCAGGTTTTATTATGCATTTAAAGATGGACTGATAAATTATGTACTGAGTATTTAGTTTTTTGATTTATTCATCAAAACTTGGAGTTGCTCTTTATGTTAACGCTCGGCATACACTCTATTAAGGTAGTACATACCTTTGTTGACGGATTACGGAGTGTATATAAAAATAGCACAATAAAATCACTGTCATCAACAAATGACTTCATATATGTATGTAATTATTAACCTTTTCTAATGATAAAGCCATATACTTCACTACTACCTAAAGCCAAAGTTATAAGACGATAATTATACGCATGGTAAACACCTTAACACAAATGGGTCTTTATATTTAAGGCCTTATAACCTTATTATGGTTGTGATGTAGTCCTAAGATTATGGGTTATATAATAGCTACTTCCTAACTAATATGCATATGCCTTGACGTACATATGCTTGAGTGAGATATATTAATTGGATTTTATCTTGCTGTTCTTGACCTATACTTTATCCATGATGTTCCATGTACTATATTGGGGATTGTAAGCAATAAATGGATATTTGTGTCCTATCTGATGGACTAATACTAGGTAATTGTACCGAGGGAAACAAAAGATATTATACTCTACACCGCTACAAAGCTACATGCAAAAGTAAAATGACATCCGAAAGTGATGAATCTGGGACATAAAACGTTAAGCAACAATGCATTGGAATATGAGAAACATTAAGCAGCAATGCATTAGAATATGAGGCATATACGTGAGTGGATAGGTAGATATTGCTTCGAAAACAATAATCTCAGGATAAATGTCAGTAAATAATATTTTTGGATATTACCCGGCCAGCGGCCGGGCGTGAAATCTAGTAATCATCAATACTATATATTAATTCCAGAAATCAAGGGACTTCAATGCAGTTAAATAAATCTATACAACTTAATTATACTATATAGTTTTTAATCGCTAGCGTTGTGTGACGAACCCGAACAAAGGACTTCAATATAAATATTATATAGTTTTGGTTAAAAGTATAAATTTAGATAATATTAGAGTATGACGAGTTTCCTTAAAGTATAAATAAGTATATGTTATATTTTGGAAACTACTAAAATATAACTAAATCAATTCAGATTTTCAAAAAATATAATATATTCCATAATTCATTAGATTTGTAATTTTATTAGTAAATAATAATTATTACTCCTAAATAATATTCTAATCTAATAATATTTTAAATTTATTTAAGGTACCATCCACGTGAGTAGTAAAAGTAACAATAATAGCAACGATAGTAGTAAAAGTCATAGTAGCAGCAACGAGAGTAGTAAAATTAACAATAATAAATGTGGGAGTAGTGAAAAAAAAATAATGACGGCGGGAGAAGTGAAAGTAATAGTAGCGACAACACATGTAGTGAAAGTCATATTAGGAACAACGGAGAGAGTATGAAAAATTAACTAATAATTTGATTTTAAGAAAATATTAGTTTATTTAAATTAACTAACGGGTTAACCGTAAAAATAGTATGAATGACTATACAAACAATAGTAACCGAAGAAGTGTTGAACATAGTAGTATTAACACGGGATGTAGTGAAAGTAATCATATTAACAACGGGAGAGGTGAACGTGTAGCCGGGCACCCAACACAGGAGAGGTGAAACAAATTTAACGAATCGTATTTCATAGCAAATAAAATTAAAATGGTAAATAAAAGTAGCCCGGGCGTAGCCGGGCACCCAACCTAGTATATATTAATTCCAGAAACCAAGGGACTTTAATGCAGTTAAATAAATCCATACAACTTAATTATACTATATAGTTTTAATCACTAGCGCTGTGTGACAGACCTGAACAAGGGAAGAATCAATGTAAATATTATATAGTTTTCCTTAAAGTATAAATAAGTATATATTATATTTTGGAAACTATTAAAATATAAGTAAATCAATTTAGATTTCCAAAAAATATAATATATTTCATAATTTATTAGATTTGTAATTTAATTAGTAAATAATAATTACTACTCTTAAATAATATTTTAATCTAATATTTCAAATTTATTTAACCACCCATGTGAGTAGTAAAAGCAACAATAATTGCAACGGGAGTAGTGAAAGTCATAGTAGCAGCAACGGGAGTAGTAAATTAACAATAATAAATGTGGGAGTAGTGAAAGAAAACATAATGATGGCGGAAAAAGTGAAAGTAATACGGAGTAGTATTGACACACATGTAGCGAAAGTCACACTAGAAAGTAGGAACGATGGAGAAAGTATGAAAAATTAACTTGACACACATGTAGTGAAAGTCACACCCGGGACGATGGAGAAAGTATGAAAAATTAACTAACAATTCGATTTTAATAAAATATTAGTTTATTTAAATATATGAGTTTGATAAAACTAACGGGTTAACCAGAAAAATAGTATGAGTAGTTATACAAACAACAGTAACCGAAGTAGTGAACATAATACTTCCTCCGTTCCATTTGATTCTTTACGTTTGCTTTATGCACATATGCCAACGCACGTTTTCTTTTGTCCATATCTTTAGTTACATGTTATTAAAAATTATAAAAGTTTGATATTTGCAATCCACTCGGTGAGATGATTTAAACAAGATCTCACATGATTATCTTTTATGTTATATATTAGAAGTTGTATTGAAGATTCTCCGTACTAATAAATAGTGCCGAAAAAACAAACGTAAAGAAACAAATGGAACGGAGGAAGTAGTATTGACATGGGATGTAGTGAAAGTAATCATATTACAGTAGGTCTCCTGAGAGACGGTTTCTCACTAAATTTATTGAGAGACCAATTATAAATGAGTACATATACGGAGTATAAAATTGGGTACTAATAAAATGGGTACATATACTATAAAATGGAGTACTAATAAAAGTGGTTAAAGTTGTTGAGAGACCAACTACAAATTAATGGAAAAATGGTACGAAAAGAAATAAAATTGGTACATATACTATAAAATTGGGTACTAATAAAAGGGGCACATATACTATAAAATGGGGTACTTAAAAGTGGTTATAATGTATGATAAAATAGGTACGATTGTTATGAAATTATGTACCAAATGAAATAGACATTTTAAACCCAATAAATAACAAAAAGAATACGAAACATACATAAAGGGGTACGGTAAAATGGTCTCTCAATAACTTAATGAGAGACCGTCTCTCACAAGTTTGTGTGATCATATTAACGGCGGGAGAGAAGAACGTGTAGCCAGGCGGCACCCAACAGGGGAGAGGTGAACCAAATTTAGCGAATCATATTTCATAGAAATTAAAATTTAAATTGTAAATAAGAGTAACCCGGGCGTAGCCGGGCACCCAACCTAGTAATAATAATAATAATAATAATAATAATAATAATAATAATAATAAACCTTAATTATGTATCAGATTATCACTATTATTATTGGATATTACTGTCATCGTTATCTGTGATACGGAGTATATCTTACCAAAACCTAACAAAATTCCAATATCGAAAAATATTTGACTGTAATGCACTAATGCTAGTATGCTACCCGCCTATTGTAGACGGGGTAAAAGAACGAGAAGCCATAAAAAATTACCGAGTAGACCGCTACAAGAATCCTAAACCCTAACAAACACAAACTCAGAGCCTCACTATATATACGCACACAACCCCATCAATCTTTCTCGCATACAAAATCAAATCTCCCAAAAAACAAAGCACCACAGAACCAACTACAAGAAAAGCAGCAACAACAATGGCCCCAATCCCATACTACGTAGTTGCAGGGCCATCAGAATACTTAGCCATAACAGGATGGAAAATCCCCGACATCAAACTCGCTAAAAAAGCCTTAATCCTTCCCGGCCAACGCTATGTACGCGTTGTCGTCTCCCCGATTAACTACACGTTCGAAGTTCAAGCCATGAGCGCCGAGAAACTCCCCTTCAAGCTTCCTGCAGTCTTTACAATCGGACCCAAAGTCGACAGCTACGATTCGCTTGTGTTGTACGCAAAACTCATGTCCCCTCATGACATGAACTCGAACCACGTCAATGATCTCGTACAAGGGATCATTGAGGGTGAAACCCGTGTACTCGCGGCTTCTATGACCATGGAGGAGATTTTTAAAGGGACTAAGGAGTTTAAAAAGGAGATTTTTGATAAAGTTCAGTTGGAGTTGAATCAGTTTGGTTTGCTTATTTATAATGCTAATGTTAAGCAGCTTGTTGATGTTCCGGGTCATGAATATTTTTCTTATTTGGGTCAGAAGACTCAGATGGAGGCTGCTAATCAGGCTAAGGTAATTACTTTTACGTTAAAAATTTATCGTTTGTTGTTAAAGTTTTGATCTTTATTATGCTACTTGGATAAATAAAGTTTTGATCTTTGTAATATATTTTGCAATTTGTGTAGTAGCCTTGATCTATGAGGAGAACTAATTATATTTTATAAAGTTTCGATCTTTATACCATCTGTTGTTTGATAATGGTTTCTGAGTTTTAGTACTGCAAATTTGGTGACATGAGATTTCAGGAAGCCCTGTTTGTCATGATATCGAAATTTTGTTTTGCGAAATTCTGATGTAGATAGTAAAAGTTTTGATCTTGGTTTTGGGATTTGATGTTCAGAGAAATACATTCATAAAGTCTCAAGAATTTATTTTTAAATTCAAAAATTTCTTTTTCTTCTTAAAAGTTTTCATCTTTTGTTAGATTTTTGTGTAACAGCTTTGATTTGATCTTGGAGAAGAACAAATTATCTTTATAAAGTTTTGATCTTTACAGCATTTGTTGTTTGATAATGGTTTCTGAGTTTTAGTACTACAAATTTGGTGATATATGTAGATTTCAGGAAGCCCGGTTTGTTATGATATGGAAATTTTGTGTTGCGATTTTGATTTTCAGAGAGTTGCATTCGTAAAGTTTGTACCTTTATCTTCATAGCAGTAATTTGATCAATGGAGATTTTCTAGGTTATAGGTTAATTACTTGGAAATTTCTAGTTCGTAATTTAGTAATGTCTGTCACTACAGATTGATGTGTCGGAGGCGAGAATGAAAGGAGAGATTGGAGCAAAGCTGAGGCAAGGCCAAACAACCCAAAACGCTGCAAAAATCGATGCTGAGACTAAGATAATAGCCACACAAAGGACAGGAGAAGGAAAGAAGGAAGAAATCAAAGTGCAAACTGAAGTGAAGATTTTTGAGAACCAAAAGGAAGCTGATGTGGCGAAAGCCAACGCTGCGCTGATGGCTCAAAAGGCTGGGTGGGCTCAATCTGCTCAGTTGGCACAGGTCGAGGCCAACAAGGCCGTGGCCATTCGAGAGGCCGAGCTGCAAAGTGAGGTGGAGAAGAAGAATGCTATCTCTAGGACCGAGAAACTCAGGGCTGAGCTTCTCAGTACGGCTACTGTCGAGTATGACATTAAGGTAACAGAATTATCTCTAATGAAGTATTGATGTTAGTTTTCACCTGTTCAATTCACATTTTACTGCAGAAATTAATAATCTACTAGTGATTTTATAAACTTGATGCTTTGAAAGGGTCTGATCTGGTATGTTCTTTGGCGGGTTAGCGAATTTAATAACCCGGGTTTTTAGACTTACATAGAAGAAAGACAGAAAATTACCCTTCTGAGAGTCTTGGGTAGTGGTTGAGTCCTGATACATATAATGATTTTGTACCATAATGCAGTGTGGACCATTTAACCAAATTTGTGCATTCTTCCAAAATTCAATAAAGTATAATTGATGATCATATAATTTTATACTTAAAAAGTATGGATTACTGCATTTAGGAAGTTAATTTGACAGGCAACATGTGATTCTTTCTGAGAATACAAACTTTTTGTTTCATCTTTTTTCAATTTTTAGCAACTTGGTGGGTTGGCAGTGGGCTAGTTTCATCTTCAAAAGTCTAAAGAATAGATACTTGCTATTATGCTAACTCTAAGAATTGAAATTACAACTTTCAATTTTCCGATATCATGTCGTTTTCTGATATGAAAGCCATTAATTAGCTGAAACTTTTGTGGATTAATTAACAGGTCCAAGAAGCCAACAGGAATCTCTACAACAACCAAAAAGAAGCAGATGCAATTCTATATCAGAAGCAACAGCAAGCTGAGGCAACAAAGGCAGAAGCAGAAGCGTCATTCTACGCACGTCAGCAGGAAGCCGATGCTGAAGTGTATGCCAAGAAGAAGGAGGCAGAGGGAATCGTGGCTTTAGCTCAGGCACAAGGATTTTACCTTTCTACTCTCCTTAAGTCTCTTGATGGAAACTACTCTGCTCTAAGAGACTATATGATGATTAACGGTGGTGTGTACCAAGAGATGGCCAAGATCAATGCTAATGCTGTTCAGGGTTTGCAGCCTAAAATCAGTGTCTGGTCATCAGGGCTCGGAGGGGCTGGTTTAGAGGGAGGAAGCGGCTCTGGTGGCTCGATGAAGGACATAGCTGAGGTCTATAGCATGCTGCCACCACTCATGAAGACCGTAAATGAGCAAACTGGGATGCTCCCACCAACCTGGCTCGGCACATTGACTAACACTGATACTGCTTAAGCTGCTAAATGAGCTGTTTCGATGCTTTGAGACTATAAATATTAATTAGAGTTAAGAACTTGGATAATAATAATATATCTAGTACTCCGTACTAGTTAGTAATTAAATCTTAGATATTTGGTGTTTGGAGTTTGGAGCTTCTGCTACTTAATTTGCGTAGTTGGCTAGTTGCATCTACTGCTACTTTTATCTGTTTAATACATCCTGAGATGTTTATTAGGTTGGATGTGTGGATTAGGTTCGGAATCCTCGCGAGTTTTATTTTGTTGCATGCTACCAGAGTACCAGTGCACGAAAACCTTTGTATGTCTGAACTAGAGTCGGTTTCAAAGCAGATGTTAGATAGTTAGACCTCAAAGTTATTGAATGGGTCTACTACTGATCCGGTGGTTCAGAACCCGCTAGTTTCAAAATTGCATATGTGGCTCCTTTACATCGAAAAGGTCACATTCAAAAAGGTTATCGGAATTCTAACACTCTTCATTACCATTTCCACAACCCTTGTTGAACAATCGAGTATCTTACATGGGTATTACAGCTTCAGACTTTATTTTAAGCCAAAATAGGAGGATGTTTCATAAGTTAGCAGAGACAATTTGGTGGTCACGATGAGCCAACAGCTGCAAACATGGAAAAACATAAAATACCATTGCGAAATCTTTCCCTCGATCTGTGCATTTCAGTTACATCTCAACACAACATATTATTTGCCGTTTTTCTTATTACCAAAAAAAACATAAACAGGTACAAGCTTTACAGTGCTATGACTATCATATTGATGCATATACAGGCGAAGGTTGCTCTTGAATTTCCGAAACCTTTCCAGCATTGGCAGTATGGCAGTCTGCAGAAGAAAGAAATTTCCATCAACCCAAAGGGCCTTTGAACTAATGGAAAAAGAATATAAAATATCATCAATGGCGCATTTTATGGGTTACTGTATTTGATTACTGAAAAAAGGTTAAAGCCATAATATATGACTAAAGCAAAAGAATGGATGAAGCTGTCCCACTGTAAGACATAATGAATGTTGAGGGTGACTTTCAGGGTTTCTAACTAAAAACTCAACCCAAAGTTTAGAGATATAAAACATCTGCTGCAATAACACGATCTTACCCAAAACTGTGAACATCGTACAATAGCCAACAATTATGTAGATCAGATTTTATCTAACATCATGAAGATTTTCAAAGTATTGCTAATTACTCGTATTCCGCTTGGTAATACAGGAATATGTACGTTCTTTATTCTGTTCTAGTGTAAATGACCGAAACATCTAGATTCATTGTGACTCAGGAATCGGTCTCACTTGTACTATAATTATGTACTCCCTTCTGATTCTTTGATGTCTTACAAAATCTCATTTTCGGCCAATTAGGACTAACAGCTCCCTTTGGATAGATTTTGACCTTGACAGTAGTGCCCTTAACAAGCAACAAAGATGACAAGGTGAAAAGGTGATGTGCAGGGGAGGGTAATTTGGAACTAAAGCTTAAAAAGCAAGGATGCCTCACCATAGTACTACTTTTCTTGGTTTCTTCCACAAAAAGAAAAACATAAGAAATCATAGAATTGGATTAAATAATAGATAATTTTACCTTTGGCTTAGACCACCACTTCTGCTTCCTCGACACTTGCAGGAGTAAAAAACTTTACCTTCAGCTTACACCACCATTTCCGCTTCCTCGACACTTGCAGGAATCCCAATGTCCAATCTCATGGTTGATCTGTATTGTTCAGGCGCTTCTGCTCCAGCTTGCACACACATTTCTACTACTGCAGGTGCTTGACCATAGAAGCTCCGAAGCTCCCTTCTCATTGGGGGTCCATTAATATCAGGAACATGCCAGACATATCTAGGGGGTATCAAATCATCAAGAACTGCCCTTTGCCAGCCATGTTGTCCATTTCGTTGTTGGTGCTTATAGGCCCCACAGTTCTGAGTCTTGGTTCCCGAGGCACCTACATGCACTTCAGGGCAATAACCACAAACCCTAACTGGGTACATTCTCATCAATTTATTGGCTCCTGATCTCATCCTTTCCCATGCTTGCAGAGTTTCTTCAGCAAGTGATATTATATCCTCAGGACAAGACGGGGGTACTATTTCAGAGTCGGGTATTTCTGATAATATCGGGATTTTAGGAGTTTCTGGCTCCGGGTCTGGAAGATCACTTTCATCGGCATCAATGAATTCACTCTTATTAATACGAATAATGGCCTTTCGGCGTCGTTTTGCAGGATATTCTGGAATATAAACTCCAGCTTGAATGCAAAGTTCAACAACAGCAGGAATACGGGGAATTGAAAATCTTTCATCGTGAGCAATGCGCTTTCTAAGACGGTCATATAGGTGGTAGGCGTCCACAGGCACCAAAATGTCATCGATCGTAGCCCTTGTCCAATCATGAACTCCATGCCTGATTGCTGAACCTGAGCCTCTACATGACCTGAATGGATGCCCAATGGGCCCAACATGGATTTCATTGCAACTCCTGCAAAGATCATTGACTCTTTCAGTACAAGTCTATGTATTCACATATTACCTTTGTTATCCAACTCCATTAAGAAAATGGTGGAAAGGAATAAATTTACTTTTTTTTTTTGCCGGCTATCACTTATTTTAAAGGTATAACAGACCAATTCAGTTGAAGCACTACCAAAAGTTCACTTTGCAGTGCTACGCTTTTAGTTATCAACAAATCATGAGACTTATGTCTACAATGATAACAACATTTAAAAACTAGACTGGAGGTTTTGAGTTTTGACAAGAGAGACCAGTCGATGAAAAATGGGGGATAGGAGGTCATGAAAAAACAAATTAAAAGGATTCAGAAAGATGAAGAATATGCCTAAGATTATCAAATTCAGTTTTAAGGAGAAGTAAAAAAAATGGTAAATTAGAGTTTAACTACAAGACTGTCAATCGTCCCAGACATCAGAATGCCAGTAATAGCCAGCATTCAACTAAAGTAAAGCAATTAATCGAAAGACCATACAATCAGACTATCAGTATTCCCTAACCAATTTTCAGATAGAAGAGTTTGGAAAGTAAATATTACTTGCACGCCTGGACAGTCACAACTTTCAAGAGCCTCTTGAGATCGTTTATCAACAAGGTCCTTGCATTTATAACTTCATAAGCAAGTGGTATAAGCTTCTTAACGAGCAATCCATTCTTTGGCGGGGGCACAGGTCTCCATGGCTTTCCTCTGCTCTGTTTCAATCTTTCTCTGGCCGCTCGCCTCAGTTCTACTATAGGAACTGGAAAAGGTTTTTTCTCCTTTCTCGAGTAATATTTAGGAAAATCTGAGTTTTGTGGATGATCGCTTCTAATGACTAAAGCAGAACAATGGGTGGAAAGTCGTGGTATGGATGCACATTTCAGTAGAAATTTGAGGTCATTGCCACCGACCTACACAATGATTGCATTTAGTCTAGATTCCCAAAATGAGTGTGCATAAAGATTACTGAGTACTATGCATGCAATAATGGGTAAAAGAGTTGCACATTAAACAGGAAGGCAATGCAAGATCTATACAGTTCAAAGAGGAAGAAAACGATCATGCCACGTCAGGTTCATCCAGGATAAACATGTTGACAGATAATGCAACCGGAAACCTTGTGATAACATAAATACAGAATTCAAGTACATTCCGCCATCATTAGGAAAGTATCTTATCAAATGGATGAATTATTGGAATGAAATGATTTTGAAGTTTAAGAATTTGTGTCAATATTAAAAGAGAGAGTACAGTAGGGTTTAGGAAAAGCGATTGGTCCCTGAGAGTTGGCAACAACTTGTGGTGTAGCGTGTATTCATTTTTCTTATGCAAATCAAGACTCAAATATTAGTAATGGGTCACCTTGAAAGCACCTCCACCCATATGTCACCTAAGGTAGGAACCTTAGAGGCGCTAGGTAATGTTGTTGTACAATGAGGTCTTGGAAGAATAAAGAAAGAAGAAAGAAAAGTGAAGATACCTTGAATGAATCAATAAATCGAAGATGAGAGTCGCCGCTAAGCTTGACAAAATCTGACTTAGGAAGGTTAGAAATACTGGAGGGAGTATAATGCCAAAGCCTAGTCTGTTTTCTATATGATCCCGAACACAGAGAAGATGCTTGTGGAATAGATGAAGTCCCTGCATAAAACAGAAGATCTAAAATCTATGAAAGACTGCATATTTAATCAGGTAGCTAGAAGGATGAAGATGAGTATAAAATTTGGCTACTTGAGAGGTGAGTCATACAAGTCTATATTCAGAAATATAGAGTGAATACAGGTGATGTGAGTGCAAAACCGCGGTCCACCCACCTTCAACAACCAGCATCACCCCTGCCTTTGCTGGCCAATACCCGCGTCTTACCACCACCACTCGTCAAATCATTTTTTCAAAAGGGTCAACAACCGAGGACATAGCGGACTTACTGTCCTTGATAAAGCGTTCAAAGGGTTCAATTTCGCGACACGGGAAAATGGTAACTTAAACTCTAGAAAGGGAAGGTAAAGAGTAAGGAAGGTAAGTACCTCCTCCTGCAAAGGGCGGAGTGAGCAAAGTGTGGTGGAGAAGCATCAACGGCATGGCATACCCAAGGAATATGCCTATAAAGGGCAACAAACAAAGCAAGAACAGCAAAATGAATAATCACAAATTCAATGAAATGGGCAGCTAAATTAATCCAAAAATTATCTGGAAATTGATGGTAACAGAGAATTACTCCGTATAAGTATATAACAAAGTGTATGAATGAAGAGAAATGTAGGTAAATTGAAGTGGGTAGAAGATAAGTAAAGCATTTAGGTGATTGATTACGTACCTGGCGACGGCGAATGGCCGAGTATGGTGGTTCAATGCTAACCAACCACGCCTTCACGGCGTTATCCGGAATGATTTCCTTTTTTTCTCAACCTTCAATTCCGATCTACTCCCTATTGTATTACGGAGTAACATTTTCTCACTTCTAGCTACATACACCAATCTTTCTTGCGTCCTCCCGGCGGACCGTCCTCCCTACACACAAGGGAATAATTTATACTCCCTCCCATTCACTATAAATCTATAATCTTCCCTATTTCCTAAAACGGATTATTCAAGTAATTTTCCCATTTCTATTTTTAGAAACTTTTACTCTTATTTTATTCATTCCTCTCTCCCCTATCACTAATTACTAGATTTCATGCCCGTGCGTTGCACGGGTTACAAAAATTGACCCAGCTCTAATTGCTATGGATTTTTTTTGGGCGAACATTCAACTCATTCGATATTTTGATATTCCCCTATCTCAATCATTTGATACTGTTGAAAAAAAAATTCAATTGATGTTTTGATACTCCCCGTCTCTTTGATAGTTAAAAAAATCCAATTGATGTTTTGATACTCCCTCATCTCAATCATTTGATATTGTTAAAAAAAAAAAAAAATTCAATTGATGTTTTGATAATCCCCATCTCAATCATTTGATACTGTTAAAAAAGAATTCATTTCATATTGTTAAAAAAAAAAATCAATTGATGTTTTGATAATCCCCCGTCTCAATCATTTGATACTGTTAAAAAAGAATTCAATTGATGTTTTGATAGTCCCCTGTCTCAATCATTTAATACTGTTAGATCAATTATAATTACGCATTCTGTTGGATTCTGTTCTATACATATTATTTTTCTTTGAAGGTAAAACCACTTATCTCGATCATTAGATAGGAATCGAATATCTACATCGTACATATAGCGACTCATTATTAGTAAAATCTTTAGTTTTTTAATGTGTTAGGATACTATCATTAGTAAACCTTTACTTTTCTATTGTGCTTTGTAAGTTAGCTATTGTTTGAAATGAAAACAACATAATGTGTGTTAGTTGTACATTACAGGTTGCCTATGCGACACCAACATTAAGTGATTTTTGCTTCTCTTATTCATGTTCTGATCTTAACTCTTTTCCGGGTAGTTCTCATCGATCTCCACTTTACTTTTTATATCATATCGTAGAGATAATGATAGAAAGTATAAAGAGTTCTTTAAAATAATACTTATAAGACTCGTAAAACTTTACTTTATATATCATATCGTAGAGATGATGATAGTGAAAATCTTAAGAGCTCTTTAAAATAATATTTATGAGACTCGAAAATTTTTTGGTTGATACATAAGGTCCAAATATGTCTCTTATTTATAATCATAAGATCACACCACTTTATACTAATCTTTCGATGTTGGACAATTCTACTATTTATATGTAGTATATTCACCACACTTACCTTATTTTTTTTTCAATGTGGGACAAAACAAACTTAAAAGTACACAATGTTACATACTAAGAAGTATATATCATTTTTAATATGTGCAAATAATATGAAATATATACTCTAATGATAGCATTTTGTACCACGAATCTAAATATATTATTTGCATAATTTTTTTACCGACATTTTTTTGCCAAATGAAATGTAAAAGTTTTTATATAAAAATTGGAAATATCACTTAAATATAATTTAGGAAATATATATTATGGTAATTAAAATATTTTTCACTTTATTTTTTTACATCAAAAATATTAATTATGATACTTTCCTTAATTGACTTTTGACGATGTGGACGCTCTAGAATCGCTCGAAAAAACTCTCCTTTATATATATATTGATTCCCATTTTATTACTTTCTTTCATGTTTTGGCCCCACAATTCTTTATTTAACTACTAATAATTCATCATCTCTCACAACTCTTCTATTTTAATACTTTTCCTTAAGTAGTGTGTCAAAACCAAAGGGAAAGATTATGATGAATGAGAGGGAGTAATATTTATGTGCTCCTCCCTTGTGTGTACGGAGGACGCAAGAAAAATTCCTACATACACCTCCACTATATCTCCTTCACGCATTCTTGTCTAACACCGTTTTAACTTAAGACGACACTTAGAAAAGGGATTTTGGAAATAAAGAAAGCGATGTAAAACGTTTTCAGTTAAGATGGTCTGTCCGTAAAAGTGAAGTCTACTGATTAAAATTTAGATGAAATTTCAAAAGGGTCTCAGGTTCAAGTTTTCACTAGAACAATCTTGTGGAGTATTTATGACCTGAGGCTATGCCTTCTAAACTTCGACCATGTCACTTTCGGGCATTTTACCTGGAATGCGTGGTTCATAGGCTATCACGTATACCTAGGGGTTTATCCAATGCGCACCAAAGATAACGACGGTGGATCCTTCCGTCACCGAAATAAAAATTAAGGCGGTCTTAATTAAAACTAATTATTTCGTCTACCGTCTTATACTCCCGTATAAGCTACCTCTTTCTTTGCTCAAAAAAAAAAAATACTCTCTCATGTAGTCCTGTTATAAATAAAAGGGATTTTTTGTAACTACTCCCAGCTATAAACCTTTTTTTTGTAATTGCTCCCTACTTAAATTGTTTTTAAAAATTGTTACCTTAATAACTATTTTGTTTAAAACTTGCTACAAAAAGCCATTCTCAGGTACGAAAAGGTGTTTGTTTGCGACGGTATTTGCTGAGGTCGTTGAATGGTCAAATGATAACCAAAATAAGAGTTCTTCGATGTGTTTGGAATCTTGAGACTACAAATTTTGTAAATGTTGAAATATGGGCGCTACAAGGTGATCCTAAATGGTGTAAAAATGGTCGTGAATAGGGCTTGGTCTTGCACTCTGTTTTCGTGAAAATAAGGGAAGTTTCGTGGTGTTTTGCAGGTCTAATTTGGACACGATTTCCTAAGGTTTAGGATAATTTTTCAGGTTAGTAAGAAATTTGCAGTCCGAGGATCCCAAAACATCAAAGAACTCGTGTTTTGGTTATCATTTGACCATCCAACGACCTTGGCAAATACCGTCGCAAACCAACATCTTTTTCTTGAAAAATGGGTACCAAGAATAGATTTTTGTAGCAATTTTTAGTCCAGGTAAATATTAAGGTAGCAGTTTTTAAATTTTTTTTAAGTAGGTAGCAATTACAAAAAAAATGTTTATAGTTGGGAGTAGTTACCAAAAAACCCTAAATAAAATTCCCCTTTCATTTTGTCACAAAGATTTAAAGAAATGCATTACCTCCCACCATACAATTAAATTTGGATCACACAAACACACCATCCCAATATACAATTAAATTTGGACCACTCATACCCTTCCCAAAAATGGAAACAAGGAAGTTATTGTGAATAGACGAAAAAGGAAATATGGAAGTTTATTTAGAACAGGAGGGAGTATAAAATAAAAAGAAAAAAATGGCTTATGTTATGTTGGTTAAAGGTGTGTAGTATCTAGGGATGACAATCGATCAAAGACCTTATCGAGATTCACTAAATCGGACCTTAATGAGGAGGATATGGATTTCATTTTTATGAACCCAATAAATCCGTGTCGGATATGGGTTTAGAAAAATATATGCGGATATGGGTATGGATCTTGTTGCTAAGACCCAGACTCAGGCCCATATTTTCATTTTCCATTAATAAAATTTATAAAAGATTGTATTCTTATCTTTTAATCAACTAGTATGGATGTCCGGCTTCGCCCGAGCTACCTCTATTTAACATTAAAATTTATTTTCAATTAAATAAAACTACTTTAAAATTTGCATAACTCATAAATTTAGCATTAATATATTTTTCTATGACATATATTAAAATTACGATGAAATAAATTATGAGACAAAATCATTACTCCCGCTATTAATATTTTACTTAAATCGATTGGTTAGCTAGATGTTCATATATACTTTCTTTTGTTGTTATTTCTATTACGTTTATTACATTCGTTATTACTATTGTTACTTTCACTACCCCCGTCGTAATTATTACTACTTTCACTACCTCCGCATTAATATTGATAATTTTACTACTCCCGTTGTTACTTATATTACTTTCACTACCCCCGCCCGCTCGTTGTTACTTCTATTACTTACACTACCTCGCTCGTTGCTAATATTGTTACTTTCACTACCTCCCGTAATTATTGATACTTTTACTACAGACGCATTCGTATTGATAATTTCACTACTCTCTTGTTGTTACTTCTATTACTTTCACTACCCCCGCTTGTTGCTAATATTGGTACTTTGACTATTCACTGAGTGATTACCCTCGTATTACTATATCCAATGTTAATACAATTCTAACAATTGAGAATATGTAAATACAATTTTTTTCACTACTGAGAAAATTATTTTTACTATTTAGGCATGCAATTTTAAGAGACTTATATATTTATATAAATATAATTACATATATGCATTAAATCAAACCAAAAAAATTATGGAAAATTATATTTTTTTTTGGAAAGCTAACTTATTTATTTACAATTTTAATAGTTTCCAAAATATAACATATTAATATTATATTCATCTATGTTAAAAAATTAACATCTTCTTTATATAATATAATTAATAATTTAATACCATAAGTGAGGCATGTTTATTTTAAGGAAAATCTCCATATTCTGATGTTTTCTAAATTTATACTTAAGACAAAACTATATAATATTTGCATTGAAGTCCTTTGTTCAGGTCCATCGCACAGTGCTATGATTAAAAACTATATAGTATAATTAATTTCAATAGATTTATTTAATTACATTCAAGTCCCTTGGTTTCTGGAATTAGTATTGATAGTATTGATTGATTGATTGATTGATTGATCTCTTATATCAGTTTACTTATTTCATAGTCATTAACGAATTCACAACATAATTTAGATATTCGAGAAACAACAAATAGCTTTTTCATCATCCAAATAATAACTTATACGATAATATGTTACTTTATCACTAGTTTAGATCCTGTACTACAGCACGGGTTGTTTGAGCGGTTTTAATTATTAGTTTGGCCAAAGACGGAAAATAATAATGTATATACTTTACATTGAGTTTCATAATATATGAAAGATATGGTAGAGATAGGCTAATTGAATAAAACGAAACAAAAAATTAGTTATTTCGTCGGATAAAATTTTGCTTTTTTGAGACATGGGTTGTTTGAGTGGTTTTAATTATTAGTTTGGCCAGTAAAAGACGGAAAATAATAATGTATATATACTTTACATTGAGTTTCATAATATATGAAAGATATGGTAGAGATAGGCTAATTGAATAAAACGGAACAAAAGATTAGTTCTTTCGTCGGATAAAATTTTGCTTTTTTGAGAATTTTGAATTAAACTATCAATTTTTTAGTGTTGTGTTAGATGAGGATAACACGAATTTATTACATGATTAATTTTTATATTTTTTATATAAAATTAAAAAAGAATACAAAAAATTAAGTAATTTAAATAGGAAACGGAACCGTCAACATAAGGAAATAACGGGCCGATAATTAGACACGCATTTCAAAATCGAACTTTCAACAAAATAACGGGCTTACATATTGCAACACAAATAATAGGACCAGAAATATAAGCCCAGAACATAAATCTTATGGCCCAAATAAAATGTCAAGTTCCTTAGACTTTGACGTATACGATTGTAGCATGGATGTAGTTAGGCCCAATAGTAGCATGAATTTTAAAGAATATGAAAAATACTCCTTTTTATTTGATCAAACACCGGCCCAAATTGAAAAAAACAGGCCTAATAGTAGCATGGATATAGTTAGGCGGGAAAATGGGAGTTTTGGTAATCTATTAGTTTTAAGGGGGATGATAAATATCGATATATTTTATATCTATAATCCTATTAGCTAGACATTTTAATGCGTTTTATATAATTTTAATAAATGTACATTCAAAAGATGAAACATTTAATAAAAAAATTGAAAAACATTGGACTCATTTAAGACCCTAATCTAATCCGATGGGTCTGAAAATCTGGACCCCACGGATATGGATCCAACTGCACCTGTTAAACGGGTCAATCGAGTCGGGTCACATGTCAGGTCAGAATACAGGTCGGGTTGAATACGGGTCAGAAAATGTGGGTCAGAGTCATACGGGTCTGAAGTTGGGTTAGGGTTAGAATACTAAAAAAAGTTTATGATTTCTTTTATTTTATCATTTTTTAAACAAAAAAAAAACATACTTTTCAAAATTTTATCATATTTAATATTAATAATCTGATTATATTCATTATTTATCGTACTTATATTAAGACATTTATATAAATAAAATTATTTTAATAGATATTTTATTATTTAATGATATAAAAGCTAGTGATGTTTAAATTAATTTTTCTAATTTAAAATATTAAAATAATAATTGGTGAAGATGTTCTCTAGCTATCCTCCCGGTGTTTGACAGATTCTTGTGCGATCCCACAGATACACTTGCCGCAGTTACACTCATTCATGAACGACTAGTACAACTCAGAGACTTTTTAACTTGTCATATAGTAAGTAGAGTAGTAACCATACATACCTTTCAATTGTTTGCATTGGGCAATTTGAGATTTAAGTGAGTCTATTTAAAACCCGTCTACAACCTCGAACCACTCCTTGAGATCGGTCCACACCAACTGCGCCTATTTCACGTAAGAAACGCTTCAAGTGCGTGCCACATCAGTGGTATTCATAATCCATTGTACAATAGTGCAATAAACGGCGTCCCATTAATCAAGATAACTCTGAAAGTTTTTCAATAGTGTCATCAAATAAACCATGTATCCGATTAGATTTAAGAGACATTAATTCGCACAAATGATTCCATTATTCATAATTGTCACTATGTATGCAGTTTGACATGGATTATAATTGTCCTAGGACCATCTTGGGACTCGAAGAAATACGGGGAAGGAGTGTCAATTTTTGTTGTTGGTGGCGGTGTAACACCGTTTTCGTTGCCCACGATGGGCCGTGTGGAGGCGAACTGTGGTGTGGCTTAAAGAAGAAGAAGGTATTAGGATAGCTATTATCCTATATTAATCAGTTGCTTTTATTAGGCTATTTAATTGTTGGCTTCTCATCTCCTCTCCTTACGTTGCTTTTGTATTTCTATATATACCTTTTATGGTACATCTAATAAAGCAATCTCTCTTCCCTTATATCTCCTTTAACATGGTATCAGAGACTTCTCTATTCTCCAATTTCACCTAACAATCCCAAAACCACGAAAATCATCACCTCCAAAATCATGGCCGGTGAAGATATACCGGACGGCCACCAGCAAATTGATCCCCTTAGCCCTTACTATCTCGGTTCACATGATGTTCCGGGGGCAAAAATTTCCAATGTTGTTTTACGTCGTGATAACTACGACGCTTGGCAAAAATCAATGACGTTTTCACTAAAATCGCGTCGCAAATACGGTTTCGTTGATGGGACGATTAAGAAACCCACAACCGAATTCGAACTCGAGAATTGGGTGGTTGTAAATTGCACAATCATTCAATGGATACGCAACATGATTGATCCGACTTTGCTTGATAATATTGATTATCCTGATGATGCCGCTGTTTTGTGGTCCGAAATCAAAGGGCAATATGCTGTTGTTGATGGAACGATGGTTCACAGTTTGAAAACACAATTAAATAATTGTAAACAATCAAAAGGCATGGATGTTACCTCCTATTTTGGAAAACTGAAAAGTCTCTAGGACTCCCTTGTTCGACACGAACCTCCGTTTGCGTGTCGGTGTGGAAAGTGCGAATGCGGCATCGGGGAAAAGGCGATTCAACGCCAGGACAACGAACGGCTCCATCAATTTTTCATGGGTCTTGATCCCACCCTTTACGGTAATATCCGATCCTCTCAATTTCAATTGGATCCTTTGCCTTCCCTTACCCGTGCTTACAATCTCGTTCTTCAAGAAGAACGTTTGCGAGTCTAGAATCAACAAAACTCCTCTGATATTGCTATTTTTGTTACCCCTAATACTACCCCTGATTGGCGTTTGCTTCGTGACAAAGAACAGACTGACAAATTTAAACTCATGTGCACTCATTGTGACACTCGTGGTCTCGTGGACATGAGTCGGCTCGCTGTTTTTTAAAACTTTGCGCTTTCCCGAGTGGTGGGGCGATAGACCCCGTACCATTGCTGAATATCGGATTTATCGGGCTCGTGCTGCAACTCGTGGCTCAGGTGCGTCGGGTTCTTCCACGAGCGGGACCCACAGTGGGCCTGGTCCAAGCAGCGGCTCCAAAACAGCCTCGGATTCCTCTGTCCGTGCCAATGCAGTTGTTACTACTGCCTCGGCTCTTTCTTTGCTTGATGCGGATCGTTTAAGTGGTATGTGTGACTGGATTATTGATACCGGCGCCTCAAATCATGTTACTGGTACTTTATCTTTGTTGGAGAATCAAATCCAAATTCCGGGTCGCACTGTTGGACTTCCCAATGGTCAACAAGTTGTGGCTTCCGTAATGGGTTCGGTTTATATTAATGATTTTCTTACACTTCGGGGCGTCCTGTTTGTTCCGTCTTTGACATGCAATTTGCTCTCTGTCTCTCAACTTACTATTGACAATATTTTCACATTCCACTTTACTAAAGCTACTTGTCTTATTCAGGACCCTTCTTCGAGGAAGACGATTGGAGCAGGTGAGCTACGGGACGGACTGTTTTGGATTTCTGTGAAGGAGCGGCCATTAACGGTGCACACAGTGACTGGACAAGGGACTTTCGACCTTTGGCATAGGCGTCTTGGGCATCCGTCGGATAAAGTGGTCAAGACTATTCCCTCTTTTAGTACCTTAATTTGCAATAAGGATGTGTGTGATGCTTGTCATTTGGCTAAACAACATCGTGATGTTTTTGTTTCCAACAATAAGCGTGCCTCTACTTTATTTGAATTAATCCATTGCGACCTTTGGGGTCCGTATCGTACCGTTTCCTCTTGTGGTGCGAAATGTTTTTTGACAATAGTGGATGACTATTCCCGGGCAACATGGGTATATTTATTACTTGACAAAACTGAGGTGACGGATATGTTCATGAGCTTTATTAATATGGTTCACACACAATTAAAAATGTGAGGAGCGATAATGGTACCGAGTTTAATGCCATGTCTGGTTATTTTTTTAAGAATGGTATCAAATTTGAGACATCTTGTGTGGGTACTCCGCAACAAAACGGGCGGGTTGAGCGTAAACATCGTCACATTTTAAACGTGGCTCGGGCTCTACGATTTCAGGCAAATTTACCAAAGAGTTTTTGGGGGGAATGTATTTTATCCGCTGTGTACTTAATTAATCGTACCCCATCACCTTTACTTCATAATTCGACTCCCTATGAATGCCTTTATGGGGTTGCACCGTCATATGCCAATTTACGGGTGTTTAGTTGCCTAGCTTATGCTCATAATCAAAATACGGGTGGGGACAAGTTTGAGAAACGTAGTCGACGCAGTATTTTTGTTGGATATCCTAGTAACAAAAAGGGCTGGAAACTTTATGACCTCGACACTGAGACCTTCTTTGTCTCTCGCGATGTTATCTTCCATGAGTCGATTTTTCCTTTTGCTACCTCGACTACTACCGTTCCTACATCCTCTGGACCTGATACTTTTATACCCGATGAACCATTTAATGGTTCGCCTGCCTCTCCCGGATCCCCTACAGCTGCTGCTCGTACCGGTCCTGTTCAGACCGAAACAGCAGCTCCGTCTGCCACTGTTCTGCCCGAGAACACAGCCTCTGATCAGGCCGCGACAGGACCATCTGCACATATTTTGTCCGAGTCTGATGCTAACATGGGCAGAGGACATCGATTGAAGTTTCCTAGCTCACGTCTTTCGGGCTATGTTCTTGACACTACTAACAGTCCGTCCCCTCCTTCAAGCCCACCTGACTCTCCACCGTCCTCCTCAGGTACACCTTATACCCTCGCTAATTATGTCAATTGCAATATTTTTTCTGCCACACATCGTGCCTTCCTTGCAGCCATCACTGCTGGAATGGAACCGCCGTCTTTTAAAGATGCAATTCAAGATCCTGGTTGGTGCGCTGCAATGCAAGAGGAAATTGCCGCTCTTGAGCGTAATGGCACGTGGGATTTGGTATCGCTTCCGCCTGATAAAAAGGCATTGGGGTGTCGATGGGTGTACAAAATAAAGTATAAGTCGGATGGCTCCATTGAACGACTAAAAGCACGCCTTGTTGTGTTCGGGAATCATCAGGTCGAAGGGCTTGATTACGGTGAGACATTTGCTCCGGTTGTCAAGATGGGTATGATTCGTGCTTTTCTAGCCGTTGCTGCTATTAGTAATTGGGAGTTGCACCAAATGGACGTCCATAATGCCTTCTTACATGGTGATTTAGCTGAAGAGGTTTATATGCGTCTTCCTCCGGGTTTTAGTCGTGGAAAAGATGGTAAAGTCTGCCGTCTCAAGAAGTCTTTATATGACCTCCGGCAAGCTCCACGGTGTTGGTTTGCTAAGCTTACTTCGGCCCTTAAAACTTACGGTTTCAAGCAATCTTATTGTGACTACTCATTATTTTCTTACTTGCAAGGCAAGGTACGTCTCTTTATTCTTATTTATGTGGACGACTTGGTCATTGCTGGTAACGATTCTTCCGCTGTTGCACAATTCAAGGAGTATTTGGGAAATTGTTTTCATATGAAGGATTTAGGCCCCTTAAAATATTTTTTGGGCCTTGAAGTCTCTCGTAGTAAGGAGGGTATTTATATCTCGCAATGCAAATACATTCTCGATATTATTTCCGTGACTGGTTTGCTAGGTGCAAAGCCCGCTCTTACTCCCATGGAACAACACCATAAATTAGATGAGCTCTCGGGTGACTTCTTTCCTCATGCCGAGTCCTATAGACGGCTGGTCGGGAGGCTTGTTTATCTCTCGGTTACCCGTCCTGACCTTTCCTACGCGGTGCACATGCTTGCCCGGTTCATGCACCAACCGAGACAAAAGCATATGGATGCTGCCTTACGGGTTGTTCGCTATCTTAAAGGTTGTCCTGGCCAAGGTCTTCTCCTAAGGGCTGATAGTTCTTTACATATTTCCGGATGGTGTGATTCGGATTGGGCAGATGACTCTCTTTCTCGTCGATCCATTACGGGATGATATATTTTTCTTGGGGATTCGCCTATCTCATGGAAAACTCGCAAACAAAATACCGTCTCTTTGTCCTCGGCTGAAGCCGAATATCGCTCTATGGCAAATATTGTCTGTGAATTAAAATGGTTAAAGGGTCTTTTGGCCGATTTTGGGGTCTCTTTGACTCGGCCCATGGCTGTTTTTTCGGATAGTTCGTCCGCCCTTCAACTTGCTAATAATCCCGTCTTTCACGAACGCACGAAACATATTGAAATTGATTGTCATTTTGTGCGTGACGCAATTACGGAAGGCTTGATTGTTCCTTCTTACGTCTCTACTAAGGATAATCTCGCTGATCTCTTTACCAAGGCACTCGGTTCTCCACAGTTTTTGGCTCTTCTTCGCAAGCTGGGCATTCTAGACCTTCATGCTCCCGCTTGAGGGGGGTATTAGGATAGCTATTATCCTATATTAATCAGTTGCTTTTATTAGGCTATTTAATTGTTGGCTTCTCATCTCCTCTCCTTACGTTGCTTTTGTATTTCTATATATACCTTTTATGGTACATCTAATAAAGCAATCTCTCTTCCCTTATATCTCCTTTAACAGAAGGGTAAAGTTGTGTTGCCTGTTGTCGAGGATGTAAGCCTATACCGTGTTAAGTTTAAAAAAAATATAATTGTCTCTTTAATATTGCTCAATAATTATATTTAAATGTGTACACAGTTGTCGGTGACTAATAAATATTATTTCCTTTTACCGCAAGAAGACGTGATTTTGAACCCATGCCATGCCGATCGATAGGCCTGCCTTTCAAGATCTTCCCATGGAATAGAAATAAACATTCATCCATCAATTCGAATCTCATTGTTCTTGAATCTCCGAAGCAAAAGATATACTAGGCGCATAATGAACACCAAAATCCAATACTTTGGTTAAGCAAAGACAATTCAGGCACAACAATCATCATATGTAGTAGCAAGCAAACAACGTTTGTCTTACGCTATTTGGTCAGCATGCACTTAATTTGTTAGAGACATTCTTTTAAACTCCCACGGTTTGTGAGACTCACACTATTACATGCAATTGCACTAGTTACGCTTTTTTTTCCGCTTTGCTCCCAATTTATGCGCTTTCTGACTTTTTGAGAATATATATTGTGCGAGTATTGTCAATTTGTCACTATTGTGGTGTCAATATCTCAATTTAACTTCCTCCGTCGTGATCATTTGTTTACTTATCTTATTTCTAGTTATCTCAGTTATTTGTTTATCTTATGAGTAATTTGATATACTGCATCCGTTAGTGTCCACGGTTCGCTTGTCATTGAGTAACAATAATCATGAATGGTCCCTTACTCTTTTTTCGATCTTTCTATCAAAAGAAAAGGTAAATAAATGACCACTGCAGAAGGAGTATTAATTTTAGTTTTATTTTGTTTGTGTTCTTTGTAGCAAAATAGGCAATGTGCTTTCGTTAGGAACATTTTTAGGGCTGTGAAAAAAATCATTCCATGCGTTCTTCTTATATTGCTTCATTGTGAATGGCTAAATCTAGAAAAATTAGGATGAAACTTCACTAGGCCAAATGACCATATTGGTAAAAAAAGTGGCAAGTATGTGACATATTGGTAGAGCTGGCAAGTCTGACCCGACCCGA
>JAGPOY010000351.1:15926-31327 GCA_018983105.1 Silene uniflora | reverse complement strand
GGGTGAGGTTGAATGGGGGTTGGTGGTGCAACAGGATAGGAGTATGGACCCTGCGATGGTGGAGGCAGAAGCGGTGTTACACGGCTTGAAGGAGGCTCAACGGCGGAGTATTGCTCGGGTGATTATGGAAGGCGACTGTTCTACGGTTATCAGTGATTTACAGAAGAAGCGGAAAGGGCGTAGTAGTTTCTATTTAATTTATGATGAGATTTTTAATGTTTGTACTCATTTTGAGAGTGTCACTTTTAGTTGGACTCGTAGAGACTCTAATAGGGTTGCCCATGATCTTGCACATTGCAGGCCATGGTTGTTAGGTACTCGTAGATGGTCTAATTCTTTACCTCCTGATATTGCTGATGTAGCTCGTGCGGATTCAATTAATAATATTGCTTAAACCCCATTGGGTTTAATTCAAAAAAAGAAAAAAAAGAAAATGTGTTTGGATAAATGGAGGATATGGGTGAGGAGAGGGTAAAATAGGGGTATTATTGTCTTATCATGCGCAAATAGGAGGTTCGTGGTCATTTGGTAGTTATTTGTAAACTGAACCAACAATATTGGTAGCAGTTTTTAAAGAAATTTTATTTTGGTAGCTGTTTTTAAAGAAATTTTATTTTGGTAGCTGTTGGTAAAATCTGAATTATATGTGGTAGCAGTTATCAAAAACCCTAGATGATATGATATTAATACATAACCCGATCCCATCTGATCTAATCTAAATATTTATTTTCAGTTTGTTACATACTAAACGTTACCCTTAAATAACCCGATAACAACACACCCCAAAATAACTCAACATAACATGAATTCTTGCAAACTCAAATGACAATGAAATAACCCAATAAGTTAATCCACATCTCCTTAACCAAAAAAATTCCCAAAATTCAAGTTAACTCATTTAAAATGAGCCAAACTTATTTCGGATACAAAAAGTCCCATACTTAACCTACTTCGATAAATTTAGCTGAAATGATCCGACCGGACCCGAGACAATCGGTTCAGTGCAAAAATAAAACCCAACCTAAACCCCTCATGAGTAGTTGTGGAGAAGACAGAAGAACACAAAAATGATGCATCGGGTATTGAAGCTTAACACCAATCTCCACCCTCTCCTTCGCCACATATCCACCACCGCTACAACCACCAAAGCCGCGGCGCCGCCGCCACAAAGGGCGTCGAAGGAGTATATCCTCAGAAAAATAAATCAAGTGGGGTCTACAGGTGGCAAAGTGTCGGATGTTTTGCGCAGTATCATACAAACAGGTCAACAGGTCCCTCGAGTTAAGCTGTTTTATTGTTTCAAAGAACTCCATAAAAAAGGCCGTTACCAACAATGTCTTGAGGTATTTTATTTAATACTCCCTCCGTCTCGATCATTTATTTACATTTTAATTCCGTGTGAAAGGCCGTTACCAACAATGTCTTTAGGTATGTAATGCAATACTCCCTCTGTCCTCGATCATTTATTTTACATTTTACGAGTACTTGTTTTAATTCCAGATGAGGGGTATTTTAATCAAAAGGAAACAATTGATTGAGACGGAGTTATTATTAATTAACGCAATTTTCATCTTGGATCATTCAAAAATAGGATCTGTGTTGCGAACACAAGGGTATGAGTAATTGCAGAATGTTATTGTTGCTTTGCTTAGTTTGTGATGATGGGTAATTAGTAAGAGTAATTAATAGCATTTGATTGGAAAGAAAGATGGATACTTTTTCATTTATGAGTTCAGATATGCTAGAGATGCTCTATGGAGTAACCCGAAACGAGTTCTTTTTAGGGTTTTAGCTTGTGTTTATGTTGGGACTTAACAGCTGCTGGATGTTGTTGGTGTGGCTGATTTCCACACTAGGGTAATCAAAGTGCACGATAATGGGGGCGGCTAAAATTAGGGACAAAAAGAGAAAAAGGTGGAAGTTGGATGAAAGTGGGGCAGAACGATGATGTTTTGGTCGGGTGCATGGGCGTATCTACGGGGGATGTAGTGGGTGCGCCTGCTCCAATTATTTCAGGAACATATACATATTAGCTTCATGATATATAGTGCTGTGTCTTGGTGGTTAGCCACTGGTTTCTAATGGAACACACCATCCGAACTTGCGTGTTTCCTTTTTGGAGCTAAGTCGAATTCCTAATCCTAATGGACCCTATTTTGCTAAATAATTTCCATACAACCCCATTTTGCTAAATAATGATTGAGAGTTGAGACAGAGTGAGTATTAATATGTTGAAATGATCCTAACTTTTTATCTAATAGCATTGTAGAGTTTAGTTTGATTAGTGTAATTACCAGGACGGAGGGATTAGTAAAAAATGTCATTAAGGAAAAAAAGATGGTTTCTTTTTGGTTTAGTAGCATGTGCACAGATTGATCTCCCTTGACTTAGTCTACATTTGTGAGATGTTGTACGGAGTAATAAGTAGTAAACCGAATTTTTTTGGGGGGGTTTAGCTTGTGTTTATATTGTTCTCTGCTTAGCTGTTGCTGTGTGAAATCTACAACTCATTTACTGATGGTGTTGCTGTTCTAATGGCAGTGATGTTTAATATGCGTTCAGGGAATGGAGTGATTACCTGCTTTAAAAGATGTCTTTCTGGCGACATTTAATTCTCTTGTTCTATGTTTGATGCAGATTTTAGATTGGTTTGAGAAAGGCAGAATTGACCCTTCACATAGAGACTTAGCATTGCGCGTAGAAATGTTGCACAAACTTAAGGGTCTTGCTGAAGCTGAGAAGTACTTTGACAGCATTCCGTCTGCTTTTAAGAACCAATATGTATATGGGTCACTCTTATCTTGTTATTGTGCTGATTTGGAAACCGATAAAGCCCTGGCTACTTTCAAGAAGATAGATGAGACGGGTTTTGCACCCCATGTTGGTGCCTTCAACAATATTCTCAATTTATATGTGAAAAACAAACAACCCGAAAAGGTTCCAGAACTTATATCTGAAATGAAGGAAAAACACGTAGCTCTAGACGGTCACACATATAGCGTTTGGATCCAAAGTTGTCGACTTCTTGGAGATCTCGAGGGGGTAGAACGAGTGTTTCACGAGGCTCAAGATGTCCTTGTAAAGGATGATTGGGTAATATATTGCAACGTCGCATCAGCGTTTATAGAGTTTGGCCAATTCGAAAAAGCTTCTTCACACTTGGAAAAAATTGAAAATTTCTTGGATAGTTCCGATAATCCAGGTCGCGATGCATTCGAACGTCTGATTAGCTTGTATGCTGGTGCTGGTAAATTAGACTCCGTCATCCAGACGTGGAACAAGCTCAAGTCGAAGTACAAAGTTATTAAAAAACAGAGTTACCTTTCACTGCTTCATGCGTTGTCAAGACTAGATGATATTAAAGGCCTCGAAAATTACTTCCACGAGTGGGAATCAACCTGCAAGAATTATGATGACTTTGTACCGGCTGTTCTAATACGTGCGTACTTGAGGCACGACATGCTCGAGGAGGCCGACCTTTTGCTAAAAGATGCTACAAAGAAAACAGGAAATGTGTTACGCTTTCCACATGTTGAATTCATGAATTACTACTTCGGGAAGGGTCAGACGGAGTGTGCATTGAAGCATATGGAAGCTGCCATTGTTTCCAAATGGAAACCACTTGCTGAGAAGCTTGATCCTTGCTTCCAGCACTTCAAAGATCGGAAAGATGTTGACAGTCTAGAGAAATTTTGCCAGTTATTAAAGAGAGCTGGGGCCTTGGACACAAAAGCCTATTTATGGCTCCTTGAGACTCATGTGGATGCTGAGAAAAAGGCGCCTGATATGCGTCAAAGGATAGAGGAAGATGGCATTAATGTTACTCCCATGCTTGAGGAGTTACTTAAGCTGGTTTGCCCTAATTGATTTTAGAGCATGGGTTTTTGCGAGGGATGAGGAGAGAGGGTTAGTTTTTGTTCCCCCATATTAGCTATCGTAGCTAATATGGGCACCTTATGTTCAGGTTTGTGCTGTAGACGTTCAACTGAAATTCTTGGAGCGTGTTAGACGGGAACTGAAAATACTAAGAAAATGTATGTGCTCTTTTGTCGATGTTATTTATTACTGTTGTTCTGTCCTGAATCTTCTGTCATTCTTTTAGTACAAATAACATAAGTATAGCATTCAGGAATCTGTCATGCCTATATAAATGCAGGGTTATCCATAGATTATCGCTGTTAGCAAAATAGTGCACTCAGTTCTTCCTCCCTCTCGTTTCTTCGTTTGTTGTGATTGTCTCCACTACTAGGACGCTAGGAAGGTCTGAGAAGACGAATTCACAAGTACTAGATGACCTATGTGAAGGACTTTGGTCCATCAAAGCGATCTGCATTCAGAAATCAGAACAACAATACATATCAAAACAGATTGCATAAAGAGCAATTTTCCCTCCTACATTTACTTGCTACTCCGTATATAATATAATCGGTTTTTTTCATATGGTACCCTTATGGTTTGTCACTTTGTCCATATTACCTCTTTTTTTAAGAATGTGACTATGGTACCCCTCAATATTTGTCACTCTGCTTAGTGTGCCAGTGCTGTTATAACTCATCAAGCTCCCGAGTCGAGCCCCCATAGTCGAGCTTTGACCGATCCTAGTTCAAGTTGCTCGCGAGCTATCTCATCTCATTATCAACCCCACTAGCGCCCATAATTCTAAGATAATCCGAATTGATATTAAAAGAATTAACCCAATCAAACCAAAATTATGTATTTTATTTAAAAGATTCGGGTTATCTAAGATAACCGTAACCACGTAGTTGAATAAAACAAACTTTTTTATTAGCCTTTTATCTTTCCACGAGAGCACCCGTGGACCGTGGTTAAAGATGTCAATCAAGCCAGTCAGGTCGGGCCATAACGTACTGGGCCAACCAACCTTTTTGGGTCGAGTTGAATTCAGGTCGGTCATTCAATTTAGGTTCGGGTTACTCCTTATCAATACCTCTACGTGTCTGGTCGGTTTCAAGTTGATATTTTTTGGTTTCTTGCCAACTCGGGCCAATTTTACTAGCTTAACCCGATGACTCACGGTTGTCGACGGTAGACATCCGAATTACAACAACAAAATAAATACGGAGTAAATCATTTATCACCACTTAACACTCAAAACAAGGCCTTTGGTTCAAACTTGAAAGGGGTCTCGTAGCTGCAGTACCAGTCAAACCCAGTTCTTCACTGCATTCAACTCTCCGAAGCGCGCTCGCCAAAATTAGGGTTCTTCCTCGCACCACCGTACCTCCGATTCTTCCGGTAATCTCCTTCGTTTTTCCCTATTTCTGTCAATTTACATCATGTTGTTGTTCTAATTGCTCAACATTCAGCAATTACTTTCATTATTCGTTTGTTTACACTTTAGTAATTCCGCAATTTCTTTGATTTTTATGGTGCTGGAATTGATTAACAGCTTTTTTTTGTTAATGATGTTGGTAATTTTCAATTTTGTTAGTTGACTAATGTACGAATGCTGTAGAGACTGATCTAGGGTTTTATCTGAGATTTTAGAGACGTTTTTTGGGTATTTAATGTTGTAATTCCTAAAAGTTAGAAGCTTTTCGTCAGATACTCATCGAGAACTCGAGATATATCTGTCCTAGCAGCAGTTGGGTCTTTATACTTTCGCGATTTTAAGATGATTGTATTCGATGTGTTTTCGGAGTTTGTGGGTTTACGCCGACATATTGCTTTGTGGTTGTCCATTGGTAGAATTTCATGGAGGACATTTTGCAGTTATGGTGCGGCAAAAATTTTATTCTTTCTTGGCAGAAGCTGTAATTTTCAAGTTTTTAGCTATGGAATTGGGAAAATGCCCTAAAAAACACCCCTTCCAATTCAAGCACACTTTAGCTGGTGGCGGGAGAACCCGATTGATAAAGATAGGGAGTAGTTTTTTGGTGGCTGGAGAACCCGATTGCTATAGGCCTATAGTGTAGATTCGCCAATGGCTTTGGTATGCCTATTGCTACTGTTTTGAAGCGTTAACGCGTTTCTCAGGTTTGAAATCTGATGCTTCTGGTGTCAGGGAAAGGGGAAAGTGTTCTCGCCTCTTGGTGAAGACACTCCAGTATATTTTTAAGTTCCTTTTATGTTTTTACTTTTTATCTTTATGGATTCTTTTTGTGGGAGACGGGGGAAATTGTATACAGTCTGTCATGATATATGTTATGCCGAGAGCCTACCATAATTCTACTAGCCGTGACAAGTGTTTTGATAACTAGATTTAGCTCTTGATGTTTTATGTTCAGAGCTTATTGAAAATATACCACTGCTCATAGTGGTCATATTTCCACTAACTCTTTTTTAGGTAAAGATGGGAGCTTTTGAAGCGGTCATGTTTAGTCTGAGGCAGCTTCCAAAATTTTGAAATTAGACCTCTAGCCTAGACCTTTCTTAGTCGGTGTTCAAGGGAACTTTTATATTTTGGTTTGGCGTTTTCTGTGCAAAACTACATTAGGCTAGATTGCTAACCCACTCACTACACATTTCATAATTAAAACCACGATCTACCCGCATTTTTCAATTATGACTAATGGAGAGCTATAACTCCTTTATTTTCCCAGACATTTCCCTCATTTTTGAGAAAGGAAAATGTAAAAAATGTGCTAGTGTTTCCATTTCATGACCCATATACTTTCTTTATGGTAGATGACAAGCGCTTGGACAAATCTGAGCTTTGGAATCGTACATAGGGATGTAGGAAGGGTGTGGGAGAGAACTGGGTGAAGTAATGGACTAATGGGTTTGTATAACTAGAAATGGAGGTTGTTTCTCATTCATTTGGGAGCTAAACACTGGAAATTTTTGGGAAAGCATTGGCGATGCAAATAATATATCAAACATATAATAGCTTCGAAGTCTCTTGGAGCATATGAGCAATGGAGCTTTCAGGAGTATCGCTCACCTCATGGATTGCTCTATTGGTTTTTTTCATGCTTTTGCTTTCTATTTTTTGAAATTCAATTATTCCAATTTTAATTGCATTCTAATGACAATGAAGGTTTCCTGAATTTACCATGTTGACAAAAGTGAAGTAGTTGCTCTTTGACTCACATGTTTCCTTCTTGGCTTGCAGTGAATAACTCTAAGAAAGATGAGTAGCCGTTTCTCTCGTACCATCTATGTTGGCAACCTGCCTTCGGACGTGAAAGAATATGAGATTGAAGATCTCTTCTACAAGGTTTGAGTTTTAGAATAAGACTCTATGTCCTATTTCATGGTTAACTTTAATGGGATAAAAGCTTCATGAGAAATGACTAATTCAGCGCCTCTCCAAATTCCATGCGTTCACCCGGGATCATTCATTTTATCATCGTGTTTGCTTGCTGCAACTGCTATGCATCAGCACTAATTTTGTTTGTCAATGCTAGTGGAAATCTTAGTTTTGAAAGACGTAAGGTGCACCGAGCCAAAGCGTGTGCCTTGTACACACAAGACAATCGTTTTTGTTAGCAAACTTGTATATTTGAGCAACAATACCTTTTTTAGATCTTAGAGAGGGCTAACATGTAAAAGAGTAACATATAGGGATAACAGACAAACAGAAGGGCATAATAAACAAACTTGAAGGAAAAGAAATATGGAAAATTGCACAGCAAAATGTCTCACTAAATGCGTGCAATGCATCTTATCTACAAGGTGCTTATGTAATAAATCTGATGTTCTTGGTGCAGTATGGTCGTATCTTGGATATTGAATTGAAGCTTCCACCACGACCTCCATGTTTCTGCTTTGTTGAGGTAATTTTGGACTTGTTTTTGTTTCTTCTCATTGTGATAGCTGTTTTCATGCTGTGCGGTAACTTAACAAACTTTATCTGAGCTGATAGTTTGAGAGTTCTCGAGATGCTGATGATGCCATCAGGGGACGTGATGGTTACAACTTTGATGGCTGTCGCTTGAGGGTAATATATGCTCCCTACAATATGTTTTGATGTGGTACATTGTGGATCCTTGCATCTTATTGCTTGATGTGTATAGGTTGAACTTGCACATGGCGGTAGAGGTTCGTCTTCTGCTAGTGAACGAAGAGGCGGGGGTGGGGTTGGGGGTGGAGGTGGAGGTGGAGGTGGAGGTGGAGGTGCAGGGCGTTATGGGGCATCACGTCGTACTGAGTTTCGAGGTATGTATGTTTTAAGTCTTTTAACTTTTCTGTTCATTGTCTTGACAACTTTTGTGTACCAATAAGCAAGTTGAAACATATTGTGTCGTGCAGTCATTGTTCGTGGACTCCCATCGTCTGCATCGTGGCAAGATTTAAAGGTGTGCTCACTCATACTGAGATGCTGATAGACTGTGTTGATAGTTCAATACTTCAAACCGTCTGATCAGTTTTCTGTTTGATAAAATTTCAGGATCATATGCGAAAAGCTGGCGACGTTTGCTTTGCTGAAGTCTCGAGTGACAGGGAAGGTATAGCTTAAAGCATATTGTGCAAATTGCAATGCTTTAGAAAATACAAATATGTTCATTAGTTTAGAATTTGAATCTATTCCGTATTAGTCTAGTACTGATTTCATGATTTGGCAAGTTGGATCAGACATTGCTTTAGATATCAGTTAAACGTGAAAAACATTAAAGGATGGGGACAATTAGTTTAGTACTTTTTCCACACATTTATCTGTAGTGTAATCTAAAGTCCTTGATGTTTACGGTGCCCTGCTTCCACACATTTATCTTTAGTGTAATCTAAAGTCCTTGATGTTTACGGTGCCCTGCTTCCTGACCTTTTATTTTTATTTACAGGAACCTTTGGTATGGTTGACTACACTAATTATGAAGATATGAAATATGCTGTAAGTGTATTACCTATATATCTGTTTTTTTTTCCCTTCTTGGCAATGAAGTCCTTGGATGTTAGACTTGCTCATGCGTAACTCTTGGACATGTATTTGAAATTATTTTTGTAGATTCGCAAACTGGATGACACCGAGTTCAAAAATCCTTGGACCAAGTCTTATATTCGGGTGAGCTACAAACTTTGAGCGTCTTTTGGTTTCCTCTAATCCGCTTTATAGTAGCATGTAAATTTCTGCTATGTTGCTATTGTATGTATGTTCAGCAGTTTACTTTTACATTGCATGTTAATATTCCTCTTATTATTAAAAATTTCCCTCTCAGCATTATTTAGGCTAGACAACCACCTTTTCCCTCAAGGATATCCTACCCATCAGATATCTGATAAGGGTAAATCTTTTGTTTAATGCTTCCGGATGTCCTCTTTTCCCTCCAATAGTTTCATAGTGCTGTGTCATAAATTTCCCTTTTGGACGGACAATGATTTTTCACTTTTCCTTTTCTATATTTTCGCATTTTGAGTTGTGCGTTCACCCATGACGTTTCTAAAGGATGATTCATGTCAGCCGACCCCAAATCATTTTGGGATCAAGGCTCTGATATTGTTATTGTTATTGTTGGACGGACAATGATTCTCTGTAAGGAAGGCCAAATGCTAATATTTTCTTCTGCGGACATGATCATGTGTAATTGCAGGTGGATAGATATGAAGATAGCCCTTCTAGGAGCCGTAGTAGGAGCAGAAGTCCAAGAAGGAACAGAAGGTGGTGCTAGTTCTATTTTTGGTTTATTTAGCTGCATATCTAGGATGAATGATTGCTAATCCTTTGGATTTTGCTGCAGCAAATCGCTTGAGAGATCAGTCTCCAGGTCACCATCTAGGTCAAGATCTGCATCTCCTGTTAGAGCAGCCAGGTATTTTTTTTCGTTTACTGTTTAATAGACATGTTCATTTTTACAATATTGTATGGAAGCTTTTAAACTTTTTTACTCAACATGCAGACCAAAGTCTAGATCCAGATCAAGGTCCCCTTCTAAGTCGCGGTCAAGATCAGGATCACCCCACTAGCACTTGGTAAGCAATCATTCAGAACTCCTGATGGCACACAATTTGGTGTTAAAGGCAGACACTTTGTTAATTGGACTTTCCACTCAAGGGGTCGAAGCCATCTCTAACACAATATTCAAGGATATGAGTGAAAATATTTACTTGACCCTTACCACTCCAACACTTCTAGAGGATCCAAAAATGGAGGCTTGCATATTAGAAATAGAGGAAAAGATTGTGTACGAATCATTTCATAAGATATTTAAAAACTTAGGTCTTATTTTTTGCTAGAATCATTTTTTTAAATACAAAAACTGTATTTTTAGCACAAGTCCCTTTTTAAAGATCGTATGTCCCTAGACCCATATCCTCATAAATTTTTAGCACAAGTCCCTTTTAAATACAAAAACTGTATTTTTTGCTAGAATCATTTCATAAATTTCCCTTTTCAAAGATCTTATGTCCCTAGACCCATATCCTTATTTTAGCACAAGTCACTGTGTCGAAAGACTCGTCTCAAGTTTGGTACTCGGACCCATATCTGAATACAAGTATCATAGATGGCATTGAGGCAGGTCGTAGACTGTCTGATTTGTTCTCATTACAACAAGTTCAATAACTACCAGCTAACACCTTTGCATGTTTGCTTTCAGGGTCTCGACAAACAGCAGGACTGAAGCATGAACGCCAAATCCCAAATCACCTGTTCAATGCTTATTCCAAACTTATTGAATGAATTATGTGCAACTATGCCAGCTATTTTCTGCCTTGTAGAACACTGTTAGACAGCTGTGTCGCCGTATTAGAAAAATCATGAATGCTTTTAGTTTAGGAATCCAAGTATTAGTGTTAGCAGGGCTTTACCTGTCCGGATTTATACTTCCTCACTGAAGTTCTGAATTGTTATTTGGACCTAATTCTCTTAGATCCTTTTGCTGAAACTCGGTTAAGACAATACTTTATGGTAACTGGCTTTTGCAGTTATGTACATCGGACAAATTTGCATTTCTGGTTCTAGTCTTTGCTCATGACCTGTAACCTGTTTGATCGGACCTGTATTTGACCGGACCGCCTGACTTGACCTTGGACCCGACCTGTTTGACAGGTCTAGTTACTATCATGGTTGTGAATTGTGATAGTTGCTGAATTTTTTTCTTCCCCACGATTTGATCTTATTAATTGCAGCAAATATCGCCTCAAAATATGTTGAAAGCTGCTTGGTTTCAAAATGTGGTGTCGCTTTGTTCCTAGATCATGAGAATGGGATAACATTATACTATGACAGAATTCCGGTCCTATTGTAGTGGCCTTTGGGATCGGAGTAAGCATCGGTACTTTGAAGATCTCGGTTGAATGGATAAGCATGAAAGTTGATGTCCCCAAGTATCCAACTACTACACGTGAAGAATGCTATGAACAAGTAAATCATTGGTGTCCCACACGGCCGAACCAAGAATGTAGTTACTCGCTAAATCCACCGCCGTTTTGACTCTGTACTCATTGAAAACGACAGGTTAGAAATATAATCCAATCAAATGTATCAACCACCAACATGTTACATGTGTCGGCAACTCTCTCTAGAAATCTAGAGAGATGAGAAATCCCAAAAAAAAGAAAAAAAACAAAGAAAAATTAGAACTACGTTGGGTAGGAGCAGATGAGCATTCAATTAAAAGAAAAATAAAAAAGAGAATCCCCCTTTTCTATGCACCCAATTTCCTAGAGCTCTTTCCAGATCTATACTCTTATGGGTATAATTTCTGGGTTACCCACCTCACTTGTTTAAGTGTTTGGGGCAAAAATTGTACCAATTCCTCCTTGTTTGTCCTTCACAATTTCAGTCCAATCGTATCCCCTACTGTTTGGAGATCGTCTCTGGTAGGCGGCGATAGCGGCTTTGTTGCAGAATCTTTGTTGCTATTTGAGGAAGAGGCGAGATACCGTCCTTGGATGAGAAACCTTTCTATGTGCTTGGATTCCAGATCTTCAAATGCGTCACAACCGTCCAAAGTAAGTTTTCATTATCCTATCGAGCTGTCCGATGATTTTGAGGGTTTCATTTATTTGGAATCTCTCCTTTTGCCTAATTCTTCAGTTTCTTTTTTTGTGGGCATTGATTTGCTCTCCAAATTAGAACCGGAGAGCTGTTATCAGCAATTTGCCTACATTAAAGAAACTTTGGTTTTAGGCTTCCCCCAAGTCAAATGTTCTCCTGTTAGTATGGTTTCATTTCAGAGTATTTATTTTAGCCTTGACACCAAGATGTCTCTTTGTTATACTACTATGGAATTCATGCTGCCTCTTTTCTTTGACAGTTTTGTTATCTGTAGTTATCCTAAAGCATTCAAGGAGGAGATGTTGTTTATTGTTGAGGAGGTTTTTTGTCTCTTTGATAAACTTGTGTTTTATTGTTGGCCTTTTGTAGCTATTGTTTACATTAGAGAGATCTTGGACATTGATTCTATCCAAGCCTTATTTTTTCCAATCCATAGTATCTTTGCTTTTGTTGCGGTTCATCAAATTAACATGGTTGATACTCAAATGCAGTATTATTTGCCTGATGTAAAGTACAGTTTCATCTTTGGTGATTATTATCTTCCTCAAATGTCTTGTTTATCAAGTTCGTCTCTTGGTATTTTGATCAGTGTGGATAAACAGTACCTTTCTAATGGTTCTTGTGCACTTTGTTTTGCTGCAACAACTACTATGGTTATTAGTCAGTTTCTGGTCTATTTTTGGGCCTTTGCCAAAGCAATTGATTCGACCTTTTTCTGTTTGTTGATCAAATTGTTTCTTTTGCTCTATGGTATTAGTTATCAATCTCCAAAAGAATTTACTCTAACTTTTGGGAGTGAGTTTAGTCTGTTTTGTTCACTAAACAATGTAATCGTCTGTTTTTGGCAGTTTGGAAATTTCATTAGTAACTGGTCTCTGTTTCTCTCGGTTTGGGAGGTCGTTTTGGCTTCTAGATCGTCAAGTTGGTCACACTTTTCAGGAGTCATCTCTTTAGGAGATCTTGCTGTGATTCAGTTGCAGAAACCAAGTCATAGTTCGTTGCTTGTGAAAGCGGATTTCAGCCATCCTTCCGAGAAGACAGCCATGGTTTTTTTCCTCTTTAGTCTCTTTGACGAAGACAACTATTTGGCTTATTGTTTTTCAATCAATTTATTTGATGTATGTTGTCGATCAGCTTTCAATTTGTCTTTCAATTTGTCTGAGTATGAAGTTTTACTCTTTTTGGATTATTTCCATTTGCCTAGTCCATTGATTTCTTCATATGTGGACATTGGTTTACTCTCCAAACTAGCCCTGGGGAGTAATTTTCAGTCTTTTGTCTACATTGGAGATGATTTGGACTTAGTTTCTGCCCAAGCCAGAACTTTTCTAGTCAATTTCTTTCCCCACAAGAATTTGTTATATGCTTGTTTAACCATCTATTTGAGATGGGTTTCTCTAGCTCAAGGGTTAAATTTGTCACACGGTTATAATAGACTTTCCCTTTGTCGATATGATGGTATCTTATTGATTATTGAGGCTGCGGTTTTATACATCTGTGATACTCAATGTATGGTCTTATTACGTTTTCAAAGTGGCAATGGAGAATTAAGTAGACCTTATGCTTTAGCTCAAGGTGTAAATTGTTCACACTATTCTACTAGTCTTTTTTGTTGCTATGAGTTATTGATCCTTGTGGCTGATGTTGATGTTTTATACATCTCTCATTTTCAATTGCAGTACTACTTAGACAGCTTTCATGAACTCCAGCTTACCCGTATCACTTGGTTTAAAAGCTGGTCTTTCGAACATTTGTTTAGTGCATTTTTTCAGTTTTATTATAATGATAGGTTGGATTGTATTCTTGTAATATATCTGCCCTGTGTCCTTCAATTTCTGAAATATTTCATGGCTTGTGCTAACACATTTGTTGGGTACATATGGAGTAACCGTTTGTGGTGTGGTGAAGTTTACATAGTACCCTATGAATACAGTTTGCTTTTTTTTATTTCATCTCTAACCTATGTTGTGGGATTTTGTCACCAACTTGGAATTTTTTGGAGTATATTCCAACTTATTTTCTGCCTTCTTAACCTTGAGTATGAAATGTATAGTTTGGCTACAACTTTCTTGTGTGACTTTGAAATTTCGCAAGTAATGAGCTTGATCGACCTTTTTCTCAGCAAATCGGTTACAATTATATATTGTCTCCCATGAATATAGCTTTTTGGAATGTTAGAGGTACTAAAAGAAAGAATTTTGCTGAAGAACTCAATTTCTTTTGCTCGTCAAATGGAATTAAAATTTTAGCTATATGCGACACTAAATCAACGTCTAAACCCGAACCTTATCTTGTTGCTAACTTTGGGTTTAACATGTGTGATTTTATTCCTAGTACCGGCTTATCAGGTGGTATTTGGTTATTTTGGAAAGAATCTGTCTCTATGACCTTTTCGATAAATGTCACATTTAAGTCGAATAGATTCATTGCTTGTGAAGTGTGTGACTTAACGAAAAATGTAGTTTTTTGCCTTATTTTTGTTTACGCTCCTCCTCAACCGGTTGAAAAAGCGGACTTTTGGAATGAATTTCAAAACTTTGTAGTTAGTCTTGATTTGCCTTTCTTATTATTAGGGGATCTTAACGAGATTAAGAGTCCTAGTGAAAAAGAAGGGGGTGCAAAAGTTACTAATGCGCGTTGTGTGAAATTAACTAATTTTTTAAGTAATACTAATTGTGTGGATCTACCCTTTTCCGGTAATTTTTTTACTTGGAGAAAAAGGAAAAGTGGCCCTGAAAATGTTTTTGAAATCCTTGATAGAGCTTTAGCATCTCCTAATTGGATTAGTACTTATCCAAACATGGATTTTGTGCATCATGCATTCACTAGCTCCGACCATTGCCCTATATCTGTGAAGTTTCATGACCAAATTCACAAGAAAGCCCCTCCTTTTCGATTTGAACTTATGTGGACTCTTCGGGATGATTTTAGTAAACTGGTAAAAAAGTGTTGGCAGTACCAGTTTCAAGGGTCTTATATGTTTTGTCTTTCTCAAAAATGCAAATTCCTAAAACAAAAGTCTAAAAAATGGAATCAATCTACCTTTGGAAATATTTTTAGACAACTATCAACTGCTGAAAAGAAATTAGAGAATATACAAAACCAACTTGGTTCATCCCATAATACGTTTTTAGAAGTCGCACAATTGAAATGGCTGAAAAAACGTGATGCCCTTCTTGACTATAAACGCGTTTATTGGCAGCAAAAAACTCGTATAAATAAAGCAAATTTTGGAGATAATAATACCAAGTATTTTCAAAACCATGCCACTATTAGACGTAATAGAAATGGAATTAAACAGTTCATAAATAGGAATGGTGCTTGTATTACTGATCAAGACCTTATTAAACAAGAAATATCTCACGAGTTTGAACATAGATTTACAAAAAATCAACTTTGTCAATTCGACAAAAACGAGGATTTTAAATCGATTAGTGGATTAGTTACAGACGAAGATAACAAATTTCTTACAAGTAATATTAGCATGGAAGAGGTTAAACAA
>JAGPOY010000351.1:2645-13874 GCA_018983105.1 Silene uniflora | reverse complement strand
GCAGATGACACTATCATTTTCGCAAAAGCCTCTAATCAGAGTTGTAGAACTATTAAGTCTATATTAGATAAATTTTGCACGATATCAGGACAGTTTATTAACTTTGACAAATCTACTTTCCAGTGCACTAGAAATATTGAGCGACCGCTACGAGAGTCCTTTAGAGGTATTCTCCATATGAACGAGGAAGCTCATTTGGGTAAATACTTAGGATGTCCTATAATAGATAGCAGAGTAACTAAAAATACTTTCGACAGTATTATTCAATCTTCTTGCACCCAATTATCGAAATGGAAAGCAAATTCTTTATCACAATTCACAAGCAGGTAGACTTGTTCTGGTCAATGCTAATTTAGCCTCTAAGGGAATTTTTCAAATGCAAAGCTTCCTTCTTCCCTCATCAATCCATAAGAGATTAGATAAGATTAACAGAGACTTTCTTTGGAATAGGTATCCTTCACAACGCTCCCCTAATTTGATTGGATGGCATAAAGTTTGCTTACCGAAATCGGTTGGTGGACTCGGAATAAAATCTTCTGAAACCGCTAATAAAACCCTTCAAATGAAACTTTTATGGATAAGGAAAGTATATGGGTTAGAATGATAAATAAAAAATACTTGAGAAATTGTTCACTGTTTGATCATAAGCCTAACTCGGGCTCTTCTTGGCAATGGCGTAAACTTATGAGTCTTCGAACTCTATTTAGAAAAGGACTGCGATGGCAGGTAGGTAATGGTAGTAACATTAAGTTTTGGTCTGATAATTGGGTTTTCTCACACCCACTTACCAGCACTACGGGTGATGATGATAGTAGCCGTGATCTTAATCTTTTGGTTAAAAATTTCATAACCTCTGACAAACAATGGGATGTTTGTAAACTAGCCAATTTAGTAAATAACGATATTGTGAATCACATTACTAACATTCCACTGCCACACAATGATATTCCAGATACCCTCATCTGGGGGCTCTCCGTGGATGGAAATTTCTCTACCAAAACAGCAACTTGGTTAGCGCAAGTTTTGTTCGATCAAGCTCATAACAAATGTGAATTTCACTGGATTTGGAATTTGAATATTCCTCCAAAATTGAAATTTTTTCTTTGGAAAGCATGTGTTGACGGCCTCCCAACGAAAGATAGGCTTCTCAAAAGTCATATTAATGTCCCACCTCATTGTATTTTGTGCAACTATCCTATTGAAAACAAAGATCATTTCTTTTACGAATGTCCTTTGATTGGGTCTATTATCCAAGAAATGAACATTACTAGTTACACCATTTTTTTGTCAAATTATGATAATATTGCAAGTCAAAGTTTTCTAATGAAGCTTAATTATCTCAAGGACTTAATTCCAAAAGATGATTTCGTTAAAATTACATTTATTTGGTGGAATGCTTGGTTTTGTAGAAATGACATTATCTTTAATAATGGCCATATCAATATAAGCAAACTTATTACTTTATGTAATAATAGCATTAAGACCTGGAATGAGACTAGACATAAGGATCTCAACAATCCCGAGAAAGACAAGTCAGCTAGAAACACTTCTAGTAAGAAAGAAATCTGGTGGGAGAAACCTAGAAACGGTTTTCTAAAGCTAAATTTTGACGGATCGAGAATAGATGGCAATAAAACTGCTTTAGGATATTGTATAAGAGATCATAATGGTAAAGTCGTTTTGTTAGGAGCAAAAAAATGCGGATCTAATAGTATTCTTGTCGCAGAGGCTCTCGCTTTAAAAGAAGGTATTTTAGCGGCTAAACACTTAGGAATCTCGAAGTTAATTGTGGAGGGTGATAACTTATGTGTTATCAATTCACTTCGTAGTACTTGACAAATTCCGTGGGAAATCTTTAGTATTATCAAGGATGTGAAATTAGATCTTCATTTCTTCGATGAAGTGATAATTAAACATTGCTTTCGTGAAGCCAACAAGATTGCTGACTTCATGGCTACTATTGGACATTCATGTCCAACTCTTTCGAGGTGGGTTGAAAGTCGGTGACTTCAACTTACCTTACTCATTCGAAAGGATGAGATAGGTTGGTCCTACCCAAGAGGATCAACCTAGTTTTCTTACCTTATCAAAAAAAAAAAAAAAAGTTTTGGGGATGGAGATGGTTTTTAATAAGTTATTAAGAAATCATTTTTTTTTACTCTGTTGGTTGTTAACAGTGACTTAAAATGACTTTGATTTCGTTTAAACTAAAAACTAACAAAATAGTACAAGGACCATGTGATCATGTTTAATTCAGCCATTATTATGTAATAGTACTATATAAATATTTATTTTATTTAGTTTTTTTTGTCCTCTAATATGAATATTATTAATATTTAATAAAAAAACATAAAAATGGTATCCGAAATGAAAAAAAATTTAGCAATTTGCTGGAATTGATTCCTTTAATGAAACTACAAACTTTTAGACCGAGATATCCAACTTAAGCCAATTTTTTCATTCTTAGTTTCAGTTCATTCTCAGCTCTACTCAATTCACTTCAGCTTCATTCAATTCACTTCTTCACAAATTATCTCTTATTTCAACAACATCAGTTCAGTTTAACTCTATTCAAGTCAGTTAAATTCAGCTCAGCTCCATTCAGTACAGTTCAACCAACTTCTTTAAACTGAAAGAACAAAGCCTTGAGAGAAGTAAAACGCTGTCTATTTTAAACAATAAAATGAGTCAAATAGTAAGTAACATCAGTTTTTAAAACATATATTATCGTCCTAGGAAATACCGTCTAAGATTAATGGTGGGAAAGGGAACATGAGCACCTTATGCCAGTACGGAAGACCATAACTGTTATAGGGTTCACCCATCCATTATGTTTCTGTCATGAATAAATGAATAAAAGAGTGGCCTATCCTCTTCGTTCATCCCATATTCATTGTCAAATTATTTGGACCAATACAAACATTATCACCAAAAGAGACAGAAAGGAGAAACAGGATAGACCCTTGATTTAAAGCCACATGTTAGGCTTACATAGCTTCGACATATTGATTGCTTTCCCTCCTCCTCTTCCTACCCCACTTTTTAACAACTTGTTCTAAATATCTACTCCGTAACTTTTTGGTTATTTATTTACCTATTTCATCTTAAAGTATCTCTGTTAATTATTTACCTTTCTAATTAATGAATGTCTTTGATGAACAATTTAATCTTCTACACTCAAATTGATTAAGTTGTCATCTAATAATTGACCCTCCCCTCTTTTCTTGATCTTTATGTCAAATATAAAGACAAGTGACTGAGATACCAAAAATAAAATAGGTGAACAAATAACCGGCAATTCACCCGATCGAAAAAAGCTGACCCGATACCCCAAATTGACTTGAACTATAACTCTCCAATGTGACCCGAAACCCGAATTACCCGACCCGCCCGAACATAACCCGAATTTTATTGACCTAAAATTGACCAAATCCGAAACTACCAAACCCGAAAATGATCCGACAAAATGTAACTCTAATTCACCAAACAATGTGTCTTGCTTGTGACGGACATTATCCGTCAGAAGCTGAAGACGGGTAATGCTCCTCTCACAATAAAGCAAGTGGGAGGACAAGTGGGGTGGAAATGGAGCATCATATTGATATTGTCACTTGCAAGTTGTGAAAGGGGCACTATCTGTCTTCAGCTTGTGACGGACAGTGTCCGTCTTCCATGAGAGTTTGTGTTGACCAAAAAAGATTTGAAATGACTAGATGGGTCATGATTTTCGCAGTACACATTTTACTCAACGCAGTACACCGTTGACAATTTTACCCCTCTCATTTCCCCTTCCATTTTCTCTCCATAATCTCTCTAATGTTTTCTCCCTAATGTCAAAATATCAATTCACATGAAATTTTTCTCCTATTTCAAATCTCAAATCCTATTTCAATTCATATCAATTCATTATTCATATCAATTCCCGTATCAATTCATAACAATTCATTACGGAGTATAATACATCTTAATTAAGTTACACCCTAAACCCTAATTTACCCAAAGTGGTAACCGTACTACGTTTTTGTACTACGCCATTTTTTAATACACGACTGCCATTTTCACCACCGTCCCAGTCTCGTCGGCTGGCATCTTCACCGCCATATTAGTCCTCCAACGCCTGCTAACCACCAGCGAACCGCTGACAGCCGTAATGAACACCAATAAACCCATCATAGTACATCTTAATTAAGTTACACCCTAAACCCTAATTTAAAAAGAAACTAAATTACAAAAAATATTCAAATGAATAAGTAATATAGGATTAAAAAATAAATTACATGTTCGTCACTTGAATAATCGTTCATAATTGAAGAATTGTATTGTGGTTGAAGGTGGTTAATGTTTTAATGTTAGAGAGAAGGGAGAGATATTAAGGTTTACTGACTTACTGTATTTTAAGTGAAGGGCAAACAAATGAAAAATTTGGGGAAAAAAAGTATTGTATTGAGTAAAAAGCGTACTGCGAAAATAAACTACGCTAGATTAAAAGCACACCTAATATTATTTAGGTTAAGAACAAAAATACTTCATACTCCTTCCCATTCATTATAAGTGTCTCATTGTGAGGATGACACGGGAATTAAGGAAATGAGTTAAATAATGTAAAGTATTGTAGTGGGGTGAGGTAATTGGAGAGAGGGAAGGTAATGTGGAGTATTATTGTGAGTGAAGTGATTAAAATAAGTATTGTTATAGGGTGAGGTGGGGTATCGTTGTGGGTTGAAATGATTAAAATAAGTATAAAACATTGCCAAAAATAGACAATGAGACATTATTGTGAATAGACGGAAATGGACAATGGGACACTTATAATGAATGGGAGGGAGTAATAAATAGTCAAAACAACTAAAAATAAGTAATAATATTATATTAATATGTTTTTTTTTCCTCTTAATCATTGACCTGAAAATGACACGACTAACATACCCCAAAAAACACTTGAAATCCGAAACAACCCAGCCCAAACTTACTCATCTCGAATTAGCTCGACTCAAATCCGACTTGATTGACCTACTTATCAAGTCTAGATGAGACTAGAGACTAAGTCAAACACAACCCTAGATTCAGTGAAAAATAAAACGGAAAATCAATCGCAAAAACTCGCATTCTACACAAGGATTACGTGACAACTGTTTTACCAAAAAATTGTTGATAAAAAAAAGGAATAATATCCAATGGTGATAAACCATTACCTTATCTGACAGCCAGTAATCTTATCAAATCCCATCCATTTTTCCATAATCCAACTAATTTCCAAATAAAAAATTAAATTAAACTCCATCCAATCAAATCCTTTATAAATATAAATATATTATAACCCCCCTCGTACGGACCCCTCACCTCATCTCACCATTATAGATTCCTTCAAAACCCTCCTTTCCCTTCCCTTCCTTTCCTTCTATCTACTCATACATCTTTCTTTCCCTTCTACTTTCTCTCTCTTACGATTTTACGATTTTACGATCAATGACGGAAACAAATACCGCTGGCGGACGCGGCGAATTCATGTTATTCGGCGTCCGCGTGGTGGTTGACTCGATGAGGAAAAGTGTTTCTCTTAATAATCTTTCTCAGTATCAACATCGTCTCGATGCCGAAACCGATAACGTTACGTTCGCCGCTGCGAATAACGCTGTCGTTGATTATGCTTCCGCCGATGAAGCTGTCGTACACCGACAATCATCGACGGCAGCTGCTGCTGTTAACCGTGAGCGTAAACGAGGTACACATCGGAATATAATTAGTTAGTTGAAATACTTTCTCCGTTCTGGTCAATAGTTATTTGTTTGACTTTATTGTTAGGAGGATATCGAACATGATAACTATTGATTGAAACAGACTGAGTATTAATTACGAATCATCTATTGTTTTGTTCATAACAACTTTTTTTAGGAGAAAAAAAATACTCCGTATTTCAATCATTTGTTTACCTTTTATTAAAAAATTAAAATACGTTTCACAATGAATATAAATGGTCAATAAATGGCGAGAACTATTGATTAGGATAGATGGAGTATTAATTACAAATCACCTGTTGTTTTGTTCATAACAAACTTCTTAGGAGAAAAAAACAGATGTCTGCCTGTCTCGATCATTTGTTTACATTTGATTAAAGTACGTCTAATTGTGATTAGTGAAGGTATTAATTGTGAGGATTTGATTGATTAAGTAAATTGATGATGATTTGGTGTGGTGATTGGTGAAAGTAGGAGTACCGTGGACGGAGGATGAACACAAGCTGTTTTTAGTAGGATTGCAGAAGGTAGGAAAGGGAGATTGGCGAGGTATTTCGAGAAATTACGTCAAAACTCGAACGCCGACTCAGGTTGCGAGTCATGCTCAGAAATACTTTCTTCGTCGGAGTAATCTTAATCGCCGTCGTCGTCGATCCAGTCTCTTTGACATCACTACTGATTCTGTAATTTTTCTTTCTTCTTTCAAACACAAATCATTTCTTTCAGAGTAATGCTATGGATCTTCTCTTGTGTCGACTTTTTTGCGTTATGTAGAAGTCGATTAAAGTCGAAAAGAGAAGGTCGTTAGCATTGATCAGATTGGTTTAGTATAATTAATCTGAACTATAACGATTGTTCTTGTTTGATTACAGGTTCCTGCAAGTTCCTCAAATGATCAGATGAGCAGGGAGAATCAATCTACATTAATGGAGTCGAGTTTTGAAGAGCCAAAGGTTAAATTTACGATATCTCCATCGCCGATCTATAATCCATTGACAGCACCACAACTTGATCCAACTCCAGCTAATAGCAGCAACATGTCGATGATGAACTTCGATCTAAACACAAATACAAACACGAACACGAACTTGAACACGAATAAGAATTCGAGTTCATTGTCATTCGATTCATCGACATTGTCACTCAATCTATCTCTGTCTATGTCAACCGAGGTGGCTAATTCAACCTTTCAGGTTATGCAAGGTTTCCGTAAACCGGAGGGCATGATTACTGTGGTGTAGCTTGATCTTCAAGTTTTCTTGTTTTAGTTTAATTGTTGCTTCGTATCTGATTAATTAACTGGTGGATGAATGTTAACAATCGAATGGATAATCGATAATAATCGGAGATTTAAGAGTTTGTTTTGTTGGTTGATGAATTTGTAATGCTGATTAAGAGAAACAATGATTTAGTAAGTTTAGATCATTAGATGGATCATCATCCGTAATTATTATAATATGCTAATTTTAAGAGTAAATTGCATGTTGTTATCGATCTACAATAGGTAAGTAAACTATACAACAATTAATTTTAAATTGCAATATAGCTGACCCGTAACTTTAGTGTTGGTTCATTGATGGAGATGAAAGTCAAACTTCAATCTAGTCAATAAAATGTTTAAAATTGGATTAAGAGATTAGGTGAAGGGATGTCGAAAGTTGCATATACTTGTGAGTTGTGACAATAAGAGCTTAGATTGATATAGTTGCAATTTTAGGTTGAAATTATTCGAGTTAAATACATTGGTTGATTAAGACGTGAATAATTCAATGCGTAATTATAGTTGGATTGAAGGACAAAGTTTAACGATAACGTATTACGTATTAGACAACATTTAATTGAATTTTTGAGGGCCAACCTTGGTTCAAGTTCTCATATTTTAACACTTTTGGAGTTTCAATATATCGTTCCCATTAATAGAACAGGATTCGAACTAAATCTGAACTTATATGAGTTCCTAGGAGTTTTTAATTGTGTGATTAAAACTCGTTGCTAGTCAATATCAGCCGTTTAATTAGAGATTTGCTACCTAGAATAATAATAATAATAATAGTAAAAATTTTGAGCTTGATTAATAATAGTTTCCGGTTTAAAAAAAAAATAAAATAAAAAATTAATAATAATAATAATAATAATAATAATAATAATAATGTTGGTTAGAGATAATACGTATGTTATCCAAACTCTTTGACAATAAATCGGAGCATTGTTTTGCGCAATTAGAGGGTCAATGGCCGTCCATAAGTTGAGAATATATTGCCTCGAATCATTCAAGAGCTTTTGCAACTACTCGATAATGCAATGTTGTGGATTCTACCTTTACGGTCTAAAAAAAAAGTGAATATATGGTTGAACTCATGTGTCTAGGCGATAAATTTACTAAAAACATGTTATCATTGTATCTCAGTCGAGTTCGAGAACGTCTAGATTACGGCTCAGTTTGATAAAACTACCTCAAAATTGAAAAGGGTAATTGAAAACTGATAAGATAGCTGAAAATTATGAGCTGATAAGTAGTTGATTATATAGAAAAATGTTTGGCAAACTAACGTAAAAGGATATCATAATTTTTTAATACGGAGTAGTATAGATTGAAGGTGTATGTAAAAACAACATAAAATCAAATAGGTACTTTATTTTCTCAAATGTTATTTAAGTAACATCTCATTTCAAGTACTTTATCCAAACGCTTGCAAATAAATAAGGTATTTGAAATTTTAGTAAAAAAAGATATCTGAAATGAAACAGAGCCTAGATATGCTAGATATGCAATTTAATAGGTACGTAGATCTGTTTTAAATTTACTTTAAATTGGTATTTTTATTCAAAGAAGATAAGAACCGAAACTCTGACCACTTGTTTAAAATATGACATGACTTATGATTTATTACTCGTATAGTTATATTAAGCAACATAACTATACTTAAATTTCAATATTACTAGTTTAGAACCCGTGCAATTTGCACGGGCATATATATAGGTAATAGATAGACTAATATTATAAATTAACCTTATAAATTTTATAGTTGTAATATATTTTGAATGGACAAATGCAGGACAAAAGTTATGATTATATACGTAATGATAATTTCCTCACATTATCCACTTTTTTCGAGTATATACTACTTCCGTACCATTATTTGTTTATCTTTGATTAAAATCCCTTTAGAGTGAATAAAAAATGTAAACAAATAATCGAAATGGATGAACATAACTTCATAATATATTTAAGAATTTGACAAAAGTAGTTAATCTTTTAAATTTACTATGTTGTGAGTATTACGAAATATATTACTTGAACTCATATAATGGCACTATTCATAAGTCGAGTGAATGTTCGATACAACTTCTAATATATAGCATAAAAGATAGTCATGTGAGATCTTGTTTAAATTGTCTTACCGAGTACATTGTGAATATCAAATTTTTACAATTTTTATCAATATGTAACTAAAGATATTAACAAAAGAAAACGAGTATTGGCAAACGTGAATAAAGCAAATGTATAGAATTCATTGGAATGGAAGAAGTATAATTTTATGACACTTTACTAAATTTGAATTTACTATAAAGCTATATATGCAATTCGGTAAAACATATACTCCCACATTATAGTTAATTATTTACGTTTTATTAAATCCTCCCAAAAAATAGAAAAAGTGTAATACCGGATATAAGTAGAGGATCTGAGTGTGAAGGCAAATGGCTCGTTTATGTATTTTGTCAATGGCTATACCCTAATTTATTTAGTAGAGTACAACATTATCTAAGACGTAATTTTTCACCGATCTCCAAAGTTTTTGTTGACAAAATTATAACGCTTGTTGATCATTAGTTTATCCTTTCAAAGTGCTTGATATGATAGAACTCTCGTCAAAAAGAAAGTAAAATAATGAGTTTGGTACAATTTTTTAACATTCAGGAATCATCAGACTGCTATGTGCGTTTTCTTCCCGTCTTACATTCATATGAAAATATTTCGTTGCGTTAACTTGTAAGAACCTGCATCAACAAAAGGGGGAAAAATGACATTCAAGGAAATGTCTCATGGTGAATAACTCATTTTAGTTGAAATTTTTTCGTATTTTTTGTACGACTGAAAACAATTACTCCATATTACGGAGTATGTTAATTATTCTGTGAGACGATATCTATTTTTATAAAAATCACAGGTATATACGATAGCAACAATAAAGAGAATAAAGATTTGTAATATTAATGCAATATGACATTACCTGAATTTGACAAAGGTCAATCTAAAGCTCAAACTTACAAATTATTAATCAACGATTTAATTGAAGCAAATGTAAAGAGTGAAGTGGCAAATCATCGCCCCACAAGTGTCACGCAATATCAAAAAAGTTTGTTTATTGAACAATTTTGAGATTGGGGGCACTTCGTAATTCAGTAATCTTTTACATTGCATTCAATTTCGACAAAAACAAATAAATAATCGATTGAAAATAGCAAGTTCATGAGCAGTATTAAACTTACGACTCTATACCGCATTTTAATGAAATAGTATTTGCATTACCACGTGAGAAATAAGATAATAGCAACCTATTTTAACCCAAAATTCTATATTAATATATCCCGCTAAGATTGATAATTTGCTAAATACGTGGTAGTTGCTTCGTCCAAATAATTTAGTTAATTTTTCATTCTTTGTATCGTATCTTAATAAAAGATAATCAAATGAACAGAATAATCACCTCAAGAAGAATTTGTCTGTATTCCACAAAATTGACTAAATACTAAATACATATTCCACATTTTAACTAAATACATATTAAGCTACATATTCCACATTTTAACTAAATATCAAAATTGACAAATACATATTCCACATTTTAACTAAATACGAAATTGACTAAATACATATTTCACATTTTAACTGAATTGACCAAATACATATTCCTTGTGATAATCAAATGAACGGATTATTCCTCCAAAATTGAATATTTTGCACAATATTTAACTAAATACATATTCCACATTTTTTTGGTCTTTTAAAAGATATTTTAGACAGATTTGCACCTTTATAAAACATTTGATGGATTTCCATATTTTTAAAATTCCAGTGCCATATACATAACCAATGTGAACTTTTGTATGGATTGTATGTTCATTATTGATTACGTTGATTATATTGATTCCATAGTTAATTATTCCACTGAACCGAATGAGTTATTCGGGTGGGTACTCCCTTGAAGAGGTCCATTGATAGGCTTAAAATCTGACTAGTGCTTAAAGGGATTGTAAGTACTACTCATATCAACAAAGTGCATTTTCTTTTATGGTTATCCATTCAAAAGAACTCCACAGTTAAGCGTGCTTGGCTGGGAGTAGTCTTAGGATGGGTGACCTCCTGGGAAGGCTTCCGGGATGCGCATGAGTAGAGCTGGCAAGTCTGACCCGACCCGAGTGACCCGACCCGAACCCGAGCAAAACCGACCCGATTTGACCCGAAAATATTGTGACCCGAAACCGACCC
>JAGPOY010000350.1:0-25543 GCA_018983105.1 Silene uniflora | reverse complement strand
ATGGCTTCAAATGAAGGGTTAAGGATGGGGTTCGGCATAACCCTAACCCCTATCCAAAATCTAAGTATTCGAATTGCCGCCATGTGCACGAGTAGTTTTAATATTATAACAAAAAAGATGTCAAAACAATATCCTATTACGTTTTTAAAGGGAGCTCATTCAAATATCTATTGTAGACATAATAAGTACATACATTCAAATCACGGTGATGTTTGAGTTCTAGATAGATATTGTCAAATTCAGACCAACTTATTATTGAATAACTTGAATGTTCGCCCAAAAAATTAAATGATTAAGACAGGGGACTATCAAAACATCAAATGGATTTTTTTTAACAGTATCAAATGATTGAGATGGGAGACTATCAAAAAATCAAATGATTAAGGAGACGGGGGACTATTAAAACATTAATTGAATTTTTTTTAACAATATCAAATGATTGAGACGGGGAGTATCAAAACATCAATTGATTTTTTAAACATTATCAAATGATTGAGATGGGGTTGTATCAAAACATCGAATGAGTTGAATATTCGCGAAAAAAATCCATAGCAATTAGAAGTAAGACAATTTTTATAACCCGTGCAACGCACGGGCATGAAATCTAGTAAACAATAAGTCTCTCTTGTGACGGGTTAAGTATCGCACACATGTGTAGATAAGACAAAAGTAAGAATGCCTAGAGAATCACTAATGGCTTGTCTTTATCCACCCAAGTTGATTTATTTGACTCGTCACAAGCTTGTGACGGATATTATCTGTCATAAATGAGAATTTGTGTAAAATAAAACGGCTCAAAATAAAATACTCCATATGTAACAATTCAATGAAATAAAGGAAGTGCAAAATCTATGTTGGATTTGACATCTCACGTAAAATATCATAATTCTAAAAAAGATAAAGCTAGAACTAGATTCCACATCTCCATAGATTAGATTGAACTACCTTTATATCATTTCAATCACATAAAAAGTCGTAGGTAGAAGAAATGTTAGAATCATCAACATCACGCTATCTATTTCAGTATTTAAGCAAACTATAGAAAGGTGTGTGAAGATGTATGGATGAGGCCAAAATAGTACAATGCGTCAACTAATGTAATTGATTCTTCTTCCTTATCACTCTTTTGGCCGCAATAGGTGGGAATAATACCGACACATAATTCTAATACAAATAGGTATACATTTCATAATATTTACTCTTATATATTTCTTATAAATAGAGCTTTCAATTAGTTTCAAATGAGTATACATTTTATACGGAGTAATATTCATGGGCGGACCTAGGGGGGGCCTCGGGGGGCACGTGCCCCCCACAACTTTTGAGAAATTAATAGTTATCAGTGTACATAATAAGCAAGTAGTTTGTATGGGCATAGGTGGTAGAAATTCTATTGAACAACCTTAAGGTTCCAGGTTCAATTCTCCTTGTGGTAGTATTTTATAAACATGATTTTTAGTGATTTGGGCTGGGCCTTATCATTTAACGGCTGTAGTTTTTCGATTTAATTGTAAATAATTGCTTAGAATAGGACTTGATCCCTAAACCTCCAAGTTAAATAACATCTTGTCTTTGAAGTCTCAACCATTGAGTCACTTTTACTTGTTGTTAAGAAAAAACACTAAATTGTTTTATTTTACATGCTAAGGGAGACTCTTATTTTTTAATACTTTTTCATAAAACTTTTGTGTTGTTGAGAAAAATTTCCAAATAAATTACTTTACGAAAAAAATTTATAAATGACCAATTATTATTACATTTTGTTCTATATACGACGTTAGTTTAGGATTTTTCAAAAAAAAAATTAAAAATTGTTTTTTAAGATTGAAGATGACACCGAGAAAAAATTTTTGTGCCCCCCCTTTACTTAAGTCCTAGGTCCGCCACTGGTAATATTTATTCTTATATTTAGAAAACTGCCGGAGAGAGAAGAGATTATCTCGAAACATTGAGAATGACATATAAAACGAAACCGAGGGAGTATATTAGCGCAAGGCCAATGGTTGAACAACAATTTACTATCTTAACATTGCGACATCAGAGTTTGAGCTACAATAATTTAAGATACAAATTACTCCAATGATTTAGCCAATGTACTAGTGTACTACGTAGCTTGGATTGACCCACATATCATAGTTTCTTGTTTATTTTTATGTCATTCTCATTCTCTTAGCATAAGATCATAACTTTAGAAATGAGAATAATTATTTTCTTATTGATTGTTTCCTTTTGTGGGCCTATTTAAGCTAGTACTTTTATGGAGCTACGGATTATTATCTCATACTCCGTACAAAACTACTCCGTACATAGACAACTTCAATAAGTTGAGTTTAGTATTTAGGTAGAACTGAACTGAAATAAGTTTATTTGTGAAGAAATGAGTTTAATTAAACTGAACTGGACTAATATGAAATGAGCTGAAATTAAATCCAAAAGAACAAAACCTTAAAGATAATAAAATAGGTACAAATCCCGATTAAAAATAAAATGAATACATTTATTATGTAAATAGGTACGAAATTACTATGTTACAATCAACAACAAAATGGTCACGAAATACAAATAAAAGAGTACGAAAGGCTGGTTTTCAATAACTTATTAAAATACTGTCTCCCAAATTTTAGCGTTCAGAAATTCTAAATTACAAGCAAATTTCACAAATTCTCTAGCTATGCCACCGCATTTATCTGAAATAAATGCCCTAAAATATCTCAAGTGTAATGGATTCTGTCGTGCAGGTAATGAAAATGATGGTACTATGTCATGAATTCTTCCGAATTGCTTTGCCCCCCAAAAAACAATATTTTATCGCCGAATACAAATCACTAGATTCATAATGAAAAGATTTTCAAAAAAATACACGAAGTTTAAAATACTTACTCGCTTGCAACGCGCATACCTCAGAAAAACGGAGGATTCCGATTCACTTATCCATAGGTTGGATAGCGAAAGTGATCGTGAGTAGAGTTTTTAGATAAAAAAAAATCGCAAAATAAAAGAAAGAAGTTTAAAGTATCAAAGGCAAGAAATGAAAAGGACTGCCCGTCTGCCCTTACATTGTGCTCAAGTGTCTTGACTTCCTTACATAACACATGCAGCAACTGACAAAGATGTTGTAGAACACAAAGGAAGAATCAAGTAAAAGGGGATTTAAATTTTGTCGATTGATCGTTGATCACATCGAAAACTCAGAAGGTGCAATTAATTACAAAGATTTACACACTAACACGTAACAACAGCTTTGACAATGTGGACATAAACCAACGTATAACAAATTATGTATATACAGAACTGACGTGGGAGGATCCAAAATCAGTAGCCGGGTACAGACACTATTCAATGGCCAACAGCAGACGGCCCAAAGTACATGCAGATCGGAGGGTTCACCCTGAAAATAGACAGAATGGCTGATGGTATTGTCCAGATGCCGTCCCCACATATCAGGCCAGAAGCAACGGCTCCTGCATAATCCTCGGAATCTTGACGGTTTATCTTTTCCCACACGAATAAGATGACGGTCCCAACAAACATATCGATAGCAAAGTAGGCCCCGATGTAGAATGGGACTGCCATTGCCATAGGAAGAGGGATAAACTGTGATACCTTCTTTGGGGTAACATCTCTCAGTAAGTTGATGAGAAATGCAGCCACAAAGAATCCACAAGAAAGGGCGAGACAGTGCTTGGGCAATTCTGAGAATCCCTCAACCCCTAGAATCGCCATTTCTCGGAAGATAACTGCATAAGGAGCTTTATATGGACCATCTGGTGACCCGATATCGAATGCTGTCCAATATAACCAAAATGTAAGAGGGGCAATGACGCAACCCATGGCAGTTCCAATTATCTGGCTGACGAACATAGACTTAGCCGAAGAATAGGTGAGGTAACCCGTCTTAAAATCTTGCATGAGATCACCGGCTGTGGAAACAATTGACATCATTACCCCACAAGCTGCTAAACCAGCTATAACTCCCCCATCAGTACCGACAATAGAAGCGATCATGAAAAGGCCGATTTTGCCATATGTTGAAGCCAGACTCCAATCGGTTAGCCCGGTTCCATAAGAGTTACAAAAAGCAAGAGCGGGTGCAATTATGTATGAGCATAGAACAAGATACCACTTGAGCGGAGGGAATATCATCGGTATTACCGCTATGGATACTGCGGCGAAGGCAGCATAACCAGCACCTGCAAACCACGTAGGTATCTGGTCTTTTAAGAATACTTCATCCCTTTTCTTTTGCTCAAGAAGCAATGTGGAATCCTCCAAACCTACAAAATCAGGAAATCAAAGCATTCTAGCTTAGATAACTGTAAGTCTGTAACAAGGGCAGCTGGTTGTCCTGTTTCACCAAGGGCTAGCTTTAAAAGGCACAATGGGTGAATATCCATTTTTCATAATCCGTGACAGCTAGGAAGAGACAAAGTATGTCATTTTCTAAGCACTAAACGAATACTTGGTTACTTGCTCATTCACACGCAAATTGTTGTGGTCTTGTCGAGTCGTCGATAAGATTAGCCTCTAATTATTAGCCTTTCGAAAACTCTTATATGACATAATTTTTGATTGAACAATATATTTTTTAAAGATACAGACATGTTTATTTAAATTAAATATGCCCGTCATCTTTATAAAATATAACGATGTCGAAATAAAATTTAAGTACTGTTCTTGTTTTAACTGAAAAATTATTGCTTGTTTATATGCTTAGCTACTATCATTTTGAGTCATGCTATAAAACGGTCATCTCATAGGAGAGTTTATAAGATTTATGATAGCTGAGAAGCCTAAATACATGACAAACAATTTCATCAGAAACCTGGTTCATGAAACCACTGACTTTTCAACTGCTTTGCGTAGAGTAAACTACTAACCGGGAAACTCTTGCATGATAGGAAGCTTCTGGGCAGTTCTACTTTTGCATATTTCCTTCACAGTTACCGATATAATCTTGATCAAATTATACAGACCATCGCCAAGGATGAGGGCAATGGCTATGAAGACCTGCATGAGACCAGATAATCAGAAAGAAAGAGATCAAACAAGTGATAAGAGAAAGGCAAAACACCTACATAACAGACGATCCAATATACTGTATATTGGTAACACTGTAATCAAGTTGATACCTTGTACTACGGAAACAACACGCGTGGTTTCAAACTACTATAAAAAAGGAACCAGCGCAGATATAGTATTTAAAAAAACGGTCTGACCCAGTGTTTCTGCTGAGATTGCTTCATCCACTGGAAATCACCAACTAATCCAGAAAAGCTCATCCTTGTTATATGCCCATAGTTTTTTAGATGTAAGAAGGTTTTTCAGGAGAATAGGGGTGACCTCACACTAGGAGAAAAAAGGCTGATTTTGATACACAATCAGTTTCAGGCTACGGAGTACCTTTCAGATATCCTCTTAATTATCTCTCTTAAACTTAACCACCCACTCTCAAAGTCTCAATTCCGATTAAAGGAGGTAATTGATTTCTAATCAGTTGATTTACTTTTGTGAAAACCCAATCAACGAACATTGTTAAGCATTCAAATTTTCAAGTACTAGAAAAGATGAAGTTTCATCTGTCATTGGCTACAAATATTTGTTGCTCATCAATGTTAAAACCTTTGGTAGATAGTACGGAGGCATGGTATTGGTTGTAGGGGACTAATCTCAACAACTTCACCTGAAAATAACGGAAAATGGTGGTCGTGTTGTTCTTCAAAACCTTTATAAAATGGTTCCATTTCGGTGCCGTAGCTTTGATTTAATACCATGCGTACATGTAATTGTTCACTACAACTTTAAGGCTGACGGTCTTGTTGTTTATGTCCTAGATAAAGGTATAAGTAGGGACGGAAGACAGCTTTAGATATCAGCATGTATTGTGGCATATTATCACTTTCACTTCTTTTAAACTGTACATGAAAATAAAATCACAATACCTTATAGCCATAAAGACCTTTGAAATCATTGTTCCCAAGATCAGCAGGATACCAATCTCCAGCATAATTGGAGATGTAAGGCCAGAGGAAACCCCACGAAATGATTGCGCCAAACAAGACTGAGCAATTAACTATGTGAGGACAGATAAGTCCACAGCCGACATAAGTTGGACTAAAATCGAAGTAGAAGCTGCAAAAATATTTGATAGAAGACAGAAAGTTCAGTAAAAAATTTACACAGTATAGCAAAGGCAAGGAGAAGTATAAATTTCTAGTAAATTAACATAAATAATTTAAAATTAGCTTACGTATTCTTGAATAGCGTCAAGCCAAGGGTGGGAAAATTATCAAACCCACACGAATCACCAATTCCACTGAAAAACCACTTAAAGAAACTCCAAAATAGACTCAAGCTCAGATACTTCCCAAGGCAATTCACTTGTTTTCTGTAACAAAATAAAAGAGACATTTACATAACGAATGGGTGCTCCAAAAAAGAACACGAAATGGGAAATAATAATGCTCGAAAATGTATATACTAAGTCAAACTTCTCCGACATGATATAGAATATTAGCAAGTAGCAACTATTAAAAAAGACAACTCATAACTCATGAAACATACATTATCAGCTAAATATTATTATGATACTCAGATTACTCACTAAGTTCTACCTACTCCTCAAGACGTGCACATTTGAGTCGAACTCAAGTGTACGACTATAACCAGGACATTACATGCATAGCAACTAGCAAGTAGAATTCCACACTCTAACCAAGTTCGACCAAGTTAAAGACTGAAACACTTTTCAATAAAACACGGCTAGTATTAATTGAGTTAAGTGGCTACAGCCTACACCCATAGAATAAATCTCAGTTTAAGACCTGATATTCAAATTGGTCACAGCAGGTCGCGGCATAATCTCCATCATTGCGTTCAAACAGCGGTCACATTAACCTTCAAAAACTACGGAGTATATAATTTGGTGGCACTGCGGTAGCTCGACCTGAACTTAGAACCACGGCGACATCCTTGATGAATTGACTGAGTAAATTAGTCGAGAGTTTAAAACCCTTTGCCAGGATTGGATAAGTTGAAGGGACTAATGCACTTATTTGCTATTGCTAACCACACAAGAAACAGTTTCTATGATAATGACTTACTCTGCAAGCTCAGCTCCAGTAGTTGTGTGAAAGCTGTTAATCAGCATAGCTGTGGCTGTGCCACTGGGGAAAGTAAGCTTATACTCCAACACCATAACCTTTAAAGGAAGGAAGAAAAATAAAATCAGAAGATGATAGCACACAAACAGCAAGTTACAGGTAACAGTGCAACGGATACCTAAGAAGACATAATAGTCCAATGTAGTGTAACCACAGGCCCAAATTTATAGCAGCATTTTGGCATATACACCATTACATGTACAAGTGTATTAAATCTTAGATATTTAAAAGCTGTAAGTAAACTTTGATAACTAAAGATTGGGAAATGTAGGAAGATTGGTCAAACTCAATTACGGTTCATTTATAAAAAATGGGTTTAGAATTTAGATATTCTCTTATCCATCTTCGCCAATACTAAAATACTGTATGCATGTCTGACCGAATTTACTCATGTTAGTTATTAATAGAAGGAATTTAAGATGGTTAAACTACTCCTTAGTATAGAAAGTAATCAACAATTTCGGGGAAAACCAACTTTTTGAGACATTTGAGTTGAAGGAAATCTTTTCCCCATCTAGCTTCTACAAAATACAAACAAACAATATCTAAAAGCTGTAGTTGAGAGTCATTGGCTTTCACCCTCTTCTCTCATTTGAACGGTGAGATAGGTTGGTATTATCGTAGAGGATCAAACTAGTTTCCTTCCTTATAAAAAAAGTCAACTGTTTATTTTAGTGTCAAATAGCAGTCATTTGATGCAATTTTTGCTTCGAGTCAACTGGGAAAAAGCCTCTCTTTGTTAACATTCACAGAGGTAAGACTTGCCCCGTCAAGTGGAGTAGAAAATGAACTGGGGTAAATGAGTTTGTTATAGTTATTGTTATACTCTTTAAAGTTTAAATGTATGCAATGCCAAATTGCCGAAGTAAACCAGAAAAGTGAAGCTAAATGCAGAAATACCTTTCGGAGTGGAACGAGACTAAAAAGACCAAGGAAGCTGACAAGAAACAAGAAACCCATCATCCACCATAAGCCAGGATTTTTCACATCTTCAGCTCGATTACCAGGATAATCGGCACCAATAAGATTGTATGTATTGCTATCCATTGCAAGCAAAGATGAACCAAAGCCACCTGAGAAACGTAAAATTCAGACATATGTCCTAACAAATTAATTAAGTACTGATCTGTTATTAAGAAGGAAGAAGAGGATATGAGATGCTCGTTGAGTATATAAGAGGGCAATGTAGCAGTCACAAATTCACAATTCACAAAAGAACCAATTACCACCATACAAGCATCAACAATGACGCAATTCATGCAAAGGCATCACTGCGTATTCATGTATATAAGCAGTCTAAACTGAATGCTTTATCATTGATCGATACCAAACAACTAACCCATAGCTCTATTCAGACACCCTTGTAATTTTACAGACTCGTTACAATTCACTTGTTACTTATGAGCGAGCAACACTCTCTATAAAATGGTAGGGGCATTTTAACTTCATAAGCTAATCAAAGATCCCAACTTTACTAGCAGTTCTTGGTTCACTGCAGGGCTTTTTTTTTCAACCAAAGAATGACAAAGGCAACAACTCATAAAATATTTCCAACTTCATTAAATTGGTTCAACACTAATCAATCTCAATAATTTAGTACACCCAAAAGCTCCGAGTCAAATGCCAAACATTAGTATAGCCTTCGACCCTCCTTATCTAGTATCCTAACCTCAAAAAAAACACCACAAAACATCCTAGTATATGCTCCTATAGTCCTATGTACACCTGTCACATAAATCAAATCCCAAAGTTTTGGTCAAACTCAATTTCCCAATCAATACAAGTAGTATTCAAGTACCAAAACAACAAAATTACCCCTGTACCTCAACAGCTCCAGCAATTTGCTCCCACAAACCAAATTGTGGGGTAAGGGGGTCGGATGTCAACAGTCTTACCCTTTTCTTAGCAACACAAAGAGACAGTTTCCGAAAAAACTAACACCGGAATTCTCTTAAGTACACTTCCAAGTGCATGAAATCGGTTCAACAATAATCAATCCAATAATTTAGTACACCCAAAAGCTCAGGCACCCTAGGTAATGATGCAATCATTCACAAGTCAAATGCCTAGAATTAGTATAGCCCTTGCTCCTCCTCATTTAGTATCATAACCTCAAGAACAACTTCATAAACTAATCAAAGATCCCAACTTTACAACAAGTGTTTGGTTCACTGCAAAGCAAAGAATGACAAAGGCAACAGCTCATATCAAAATTCCAACTTCCTTATATGGCTCACGCTGCAACAAATAATTCTACCATAAATACAATGTGAATGATGCACATTTACTTAATTTGCTTTTTCGGGATCCTCTCCATATCAGCACTGCTCGTAAAGGTCATAATACCGAATTAACTTCAATTGCGATTATCATGGTCACATACACACATAGCATCTCCCTTAATCAATCACGAGAACTATCAGCTACACCCTTGACCACATGCTCCTACCATCACCTCATCACCTCAAAAATTAACACCAGACTTCTCCTAACCTACACTTCCAAGTACACAAAAGCGGTCCAACACTAATCCTCCAATAATTTAGCACACCCAAAAGCTCAGGAACCTTGGTAATGATGCAATCATTCACAAGTCAAATGCCTAAAATTAGTAAAGCCTCAAGAACACCACCACAAAACATCCTACTATATCCACCTAATTGCCACCACATTAATCAAATCCCAAAATTTTGGTCAAACTCAATTTTCCTACCCAAAGAAAACACAATCAATCAAATATAGGAGTAAGTAGTATTCAACTACCATAACAACAACGAAAACATTACCCCGGTACCTCAATAGCTCCCACAAATTGCGAATATGCAGCCTTAGCCTTACCTAATTTCCGGAAAAACTAAACATCCAACAGTCCTAACCAGATTAAACACAATCATTCAATCAACAACAACATTACCCCAGTACCGCAATAACTCTCACAAATTGTGGGGTAAGGGGGTTCGTATGTACACAGTCTTACCCTTATATTAACAACACAAAGCGACAGTTTCCGAAAAAACTAAAAATGAACCAAAAAAAAAACAAAGTCAAAACCAGAAAAAATACCACTAAAAGCAAGGCCATAACAAGCAACAACACAAGTCTGAATAACAGTATTCTCCTGACGAGTAAAGGGTTTAGTAGAAAACCCCAATTTAGAAAGCAATCCAGTCCAAGATTTAAGAAAGAAGAACCCTAATAATCCAGCTGCAACATTCAAAGATGGTATAATCCCAACTGTTAAATTAAGTTTATGGGTAATTATACAAAACAAAAACCCTAATAATGCACTAACTACTAATCCTCTTATAGTTATTTGCTCTTTCCATTCTGGGATGTTTTCATTTGATAAAGGTGTGATCTTTGCTGTTGATTCAGCCAAAAATGGCTCCTGTATTTCCTTTTCTGTACCCATTTTCTGGGTTTTTGTGCTGGGATTATGGGATTGAAGAGATTAAGAAGAAGAAGGGATAATTTAGGGATAATTTGGGTGTTTGTTTTTGAGGTAAAGGTGTGATCTTGGTGGACTATGGAGGTGAAGGTCGAATAATTTAATGGAGAATTGATTAAATTGCAGAGAGGAAACGTGGGTAACATGGGAATGTGTGAATGGATGAATCTTCTCAAGATATGGAATCTCTTGAGTTTGGATTTTTTAGGTAGTGTTAAATACAGCCCTTAGGATTGTATTTAAGCATTAAATACCTTCTATATAAGGTATTAACTTAGGAATTATAAATCAAATTACACATTACTCAATACAATTAATATAAATATTAAGCTTTTATTTCCTTTTATAGTTCCTTACATACAACCCTTAGGGTTGTATTTATCATTTCCCTTTTTTAAAAGGTGACGATTTTTTTTAAAACGGTCAATTTTTCGAGAACTACGACTTCAAAAAACATTTTGTCGAGTTCGGAACTCGTGACCAAAATGTTCACTCAAAGTTTGTTCATTCAAAAAACTGACATACAAAACCTCCTAGTCACAGGATCCAAATACTACAAATTTTTTTTCCGAATCGTAGTTCACGGAGGTTCCAAAGGATGATTCATGTCAGCCGACCCCAAATCATTTTGGAACTAAGGCTCTGATGTTGTTGTTGTAGTTCTCGGAGAGATGATCGGTTTGAAAAAAATTGTCACTTTTTGAACTCGTAAACACGAGTTATGTCCTCTTACAGTTTTCCGGATAAGAAAATAAGTATTTCGGGAAAATGTGAAATGTCAAATACCGCGTGAATTTTCCGTTTTCTTTTTGTTTGAATGTGGTGTGAACTGTGAAGTGGTGTGAATTTTCCATTTTCTTTTTGTTTGAATGTGGTGTGTCTGATTTTTATCTTCTAGATTTACGGGTTAAATATTTGTCCTAAAACACAAATTCTCGTGGTAGACGCTTACACGGGCACTTTTGATCATGGCAAAATGTCGTCATCTTAAACGATAAAATGTTACAGTTTAGAAAATTATTCTGCTAACTTTTTATTAAAAACATGGTTATATTCTAAAGTAAATGAGTCACATTCACTCTGTCTTAAGCTTAAGACGAAAAATGGCAATCTTAATGAGACTAATTATCCCAAAAATAGAGTTGATTTTTATAGTTGGAAGGATGAGTAAGAATTCCCCTAGTTTGGGGTGATGGAGCATCCTTGTGGGACTGTCCTTCCATAAAGTCATCAACAAACCCAACAACATTAACGAGTAACTTACTATATCAGGAATTTCGTAAATTGCCCAGTAATATTCTTTTTGAAGTCTAAAAAAGTACTCCTACTAATATATTGTTATCGTTCTTGCCGTAAGAGCAAAAATAAAGTCTAATCATAAACCATTAAAGCAATCATTGTTGATAACTATCTTATTTTCTTCTATTCTTTGTTTCTTACCTCTTCAGTCTTCAACGATCTGAATCGGCTATCCCATAGGCTCACGACCTGGAGTGAACTGGTGCGCAAATTCAGGCAACCGAATAGGCAAATGACAAATGGATACAAGCAAATGACTTGTGATTCATTGGCCACTTGACTGAATCTGGAAACTCGACATCTATTCCGGAAGGTCGTGGCCAACGGCGGATCTTAGTGTACGTGGGCCTGGGCCTGGCCCACCCCAAAATTTAGAATATGTACAATTCAGTGACTATAATATGCATGATTCATTAAGTGGTGTAGTGGTTTGGTAGTCCTCTATTTACAGCGTAGACCAGGGTTCGACCCCTACTACCTACCATTTATCCTATTTTTATTTTAATATTACGAATTCATATATAGGAGTACCAATTTCGATTCTCGGCCCACCTTAACATTTTACTCAAGATTCGCTACTGGTCGTGGCATTCCTTTCATATGGCCAACCATGCAAAGTCTTTAAAGAGACTTCATCCCATGACCTCCCTTATATAGCTAGCTATCCACCAGAACAACTTTTTGTGACAAAACTGTGGAAAACCTAATTGGCCGTATTTCCGAATTCTGATAATCTGTTCCAAAAGAGGTAGCAGCTAAAATTACACAAACACAAACAAAACTTTACACATTCATTTTGCACAAAATCAAGAGATAGTAATATGCAAAGGAAATTGAAGAAGGGAAAGAAAGTAGAGTCACAAGTCACATAAGAATCACAAAACATAGACGAAAAAAGAAAGGGAAACATCTAAATGAAATTCCAGAAAACGGAAATGAGGAACATGCTTGTGATGCGGAACGAGTACTCTTACGTGTTGAACATAACAACACATAGTACAGAATTGATCACATATCAAGACATGATCCAATAGCAAGACAGAGACCTCATTTGGAAAAAAAATTAGTAGAAATGAGCAACACTTTAAAAGCAACAAAATATAAAGTCCTCTCATTGAGTATGCTCTCATTTTCTTTGCCTCGTTTCTCGTTATTCAGTATTTCTTGAAGTCTTGTATGTTTAGTCTTTTGCTAATTCTCAGTATGTATTTGGCTAAACAAATTATGGAAAGTGGAGTATTTTTCTTTGAAACACAGGTACGTACGTTTGATTTTTTCTCACTACTTCCCGAAACAGACAACTGAATTAAAAAAGAAAAAAGTGTCGATATTCAACGCACTGTTTATAACAACATAAACCTCAAAAAGCCCTCTATCTTGAAATTCCAAATCAGACATCAACACAGGAAAAAGTATATCGAAACAACACACCTCAAACAACTTAATTCTGATGAGCGGCAATCTTCGTCATATGTATCACAATGGCAGAGGCTCTTCCTTCAGAACCCCACCAACTTCCATCCTCCACGATTGGTCTACAAGCGGAGCTAGCTCTCTGTAGTAGGTACACAACATGGTCAAACCAAACGACCAAACAATGTAGGCTAGAGAAACAAAAGCCCTTACGAAAAGCTTACTTGAGATCATGGCTGACAACAAGTAAAGTCAGTTCTTTCTTCAAATGCTTTAGTAGTTTTGCTACATCGGCGCGTGCCTTCCAATCTATATTCATCAAGAATTTCATGGAACCTTCAGCTCATATGTTCATAAATTGGATGATCACATGAATTAAGAAGGCTACAAATCAATTTCTATAGCTAAGTAACTCTGGTTTAATACAAAAATATAACCCACTGCCTCAAGGATTCTCACAAATGGCGGGTGAGAACTGCTAAGGAAGGGACTCACATCGCAACCTTAGCCCTGAGTTGTGAGCACACAATACAGAGAGGCTGTTTCCAAATGACTATAAGTGAAAATTGCATAGAATTGCATTAAACAGAGGCTACTCTACAATTAAAAAAAAAAAAAGAAAAAAGAAAAAAAGAAGAAGAAAAAAGAGCAACTAAATTAGTTAGCTTATTGTAGTTTAATAACTGTGAAATTTACGAAATGATGGGACATTAGGCGAACTGGTCACTTCCAAACACTAATTATCTACTTGCTGTCTGTTCTATACATAACTAGCTTGGCACTTGGTATGCTAGTATATCCATCATGTCATTTACGAGTATTTGGTTATGCTGAAACTGAAGATATACCCTAGTACAACTTTCCAGCAGTGCCACAGATGGTCGGGTAAGGGGCGTTTTGTGCTAATATCCCTGTGTTAAGTAACATAGGGACGCTGTCTCCGGGTGACATAATAAAAAAATGTGTTGTTAAATACACTGAAACTCTACTACTTCACTATACAAGAAGCATCAAGAGTTCAGTAAGTAATTTTGCTTTAGTCCATCAAAATCTCAAAGCTGAACAAGATAAACCATGACAAAAAAAAAAAAACTTGCAAAACCATAAATGCAGCTCCATACCAAGACCAGCGAGAGGCTCATCCAGAATCAATAATTCAGGAGCTTGAACCTGAAACAAGAATAAGATATTAATCGAAAATCAAAGCTACATTAGATATCAAAATAAAAAGCCAGTTATACTAATTAAAGGTGCCTACCAATTGAATGGCAAGCGCCAGCCGGCGCTTGTAACCCCCACTCAAGGACTGAGGATCTTTGTCCAAGGGTACGCCATTTAGACCAACCTAATAATGATGGGGAAAACTTTAGTAAAACAAAGTTCGGAAGAAATAAAGGATAGTTATTATCTACAAAATTTGAATCACAACATAAGAAAACTGATACGGCTCGAGGGGTTGGTAATTGGTTCATGTCATATACTAATGAAAGAACTTTTCTTTTCAGAGAGAAGAACAATACAGAGTTAAAGGCCCTTGCAAGATTTGAAGCAAGACGTTCCCTTAGTTGAAGACTTCCCTTTTGCTTCGGCCACCCAAACGTTACCTCCTCTACCAGAGTATCAGCCAGGAAGTACCTGGTAAATATGATTAGCAATGAGACAACTTAGAACGTCAAATTAATCTCAAAATAAATACGAGAATGAGGAACGTCGTTGCCTAATTTTTTGTATTGGTTAAAAGATGAACGAGTTGTACTGCACTTTTTTTGCAAAAAATGAGAGAGCTCTAATCTACGTAAGCACCATCAGAAGATGGTGATGTGACACTAACATTTCAATAAAGAAGAAAACAGAAGTGAGTCAGGATTCATAACTTAATATATGGATACAGTCAGAAGACATCGGACAGCATCGATGCAAGTCAATGATGATGTTTTCTTTTTAAAGGAAACAAAATGGTAGATACCAGGTTCAACAGAACTACCCATGAGGAGCTGAAGTAATGTTAGGCAAACATAACCCAAGCAAAACTCAATTGGCTGGATACTAAGGAACTTGTTAACTATGGAGTACAACAACATCACCACAGCACCTCAAGGGCTCGCGCAAATTGAGGGGTCAGAGAGGGTCATATATACACGACTTACCCATTAGCAACACGGAGGCTGACTCAAAATGAACCAAAGTAAAAATTGCGTCCAAAGCAACACGGAATGACTGTTAGTTCACAAAAAAGAAAAGAAGGGCGGCTTAGCGAGCCATTTTGTTTCATTCCATCATAATCTTTAACTTACGGAGTATTAGAAGAAAAACAAAAAAGTGTAGATTTTGTCCACTACATTTTCTGACACTGCTAAATTATCAGAACAGTCTTATCTTCAAATAATCAGCTAAATTTTCTACAATTCCACATCCAAAGACCAAACAATTGGACAAAAATAACCCTTATCTAGCAGATATTGCATACCTCTCAGGGAACTGGAACACGATACCAACTTTCTCTGGTGGCAATAACTGAGCAGGACGATCTGGATGTCCATCCTCCCCATATTTCTGGACTAGAATGGAGCCTGATGTTGGTTTGTTTAGCCCAGCAAGCAGCTGTTAAAACATAATATGTCAAAATAAAAATCAAAAGGACAGGATAGTAAAGAGGTCACTCTTTTAAGTTAAACTGTTTACGTGGGAAAAGAAAACAAAACGAACCTGCAATAATGTTGTTTTCCCACTGCCACTTCGTCCAAATATTAAACCAAAACTGAAGCAAACCATGAGAAGAGGTCAGTTGTCACTTAACAAGTTATTCACTATAAGCTGGCTTCGTCCATTTGATCTAATTCCCAACACGACTTACATTATGAGTAATCAAACACAGTCTCTCTGTGTTTTCAGAAAAGGAATAAATGTATACAGATGATCGATCACCTTATGCTATTGCTGCCAAAAGAAAGCTGACTTTAGCTTGCAAACTAATGGAGACTAAGGACACTCTAGCATTGGCCTTATCTTTTCACAAACTATCACACAAAGCAACAATATGTAGTGGATTTAGGAGGCTCAGTAACTCAATTTCGCATGGATTCTGCTTGCAGCTTATGAACTGGACTTATACATAATCAAAGATGCTACAAAGGACAATCACTCTCAATTCTAATTTCTAAGCTAGACAAACAAAATTAGACTCAAACAGTCAATAGATGAGGGAACTAGCTTGCAATTTTCAGGCTAGATATCTTCAATTGGGAACAAGAGCAACGCCCTGTCCCAAAATGCTTTTGGCAATGAATAGTAAATTTTTACAATGAGAAACCCCCATTAGAACATCCTTCATTTTGTACAGGTAGAATTCTGAGTAAGGATTAAAATTTCACTCTTCCTATCCCTCTTTTGTTTACACAATAAAACTAACGGAACTCACTCAACTAGTACATCCTTAATTCTGAAGTATCCCAACCAAGCATTTTCTTGCAGATCAAACAATTTGAATGTTAAGAATAATAACATTTTTTGGTAACAAGGAACATCTCTCATTAGCAGTTAAGAATAATAACATTAGGGAAGAAACATTTATAGACCAAACAACAGAAGTACACGGTGACAGAAATATCAGAATAGAATAGAATAGAGAGAAACAAAGCAGCTTGGTCCTCAGGCTATTCAGAAACTAATATTTACTGTTAGTGAGCTAAATTTCCATGGGCGTAACAGAGTACCTTTTCTGTGGAAGGCAGAAGCTTATATCATCCAAAAGATTGATCTGAGTACCGGGTGGTTTATAGCTGAGATTCCTAACCTTACCAAAGAAGACGAAATTATTACAGAACATACAAATCCACTGTAATTACAAAAGTACTCACTTCCACAAAGCGTAGTTTAAAGTTATACCAACCCTTTTATTCAAATTTCTGGAAGAGTAGTTGCACTACCTGCAAACTACCTATATCAATCATGAAGTGCACAATGGCAACCAAATATTCATACCCCTCAAAGTTAGTCTGAACTATAAGACCAACTTATATCTAAGGATAACGAAAACCAACACCACTTTTACTCTCTTTATTGAACTTCATTTGAGGTACCTACATGAAAATTGATTGATTTGAATCAACTATCTCCCTCACAATGCTCGGGTTACGCTCAAAGACAAGAAGTTCAATGTCTATTTCCATAGGAATATTGAGGGTTGAATGGTTGGTTCTTCTCCAATCCATTTGATCCAAGTCCCATGGACGACAATATGTTAAAGTATGATGGCAAAAATTCATTAATATTGGCAAGAGTTTCTTACTTATCTAGGATTTCATACGGTAAAACTTAAGTCTACTCTCCTTCACCATCCCTTATCAATGCAACATTTCATTTGAAAATTGAAACAATAATTTATCACACCAGGACTCCAGGAGTAACCTAACTGCCAAAAACTCTAACAAGCAGAACGACATGCTTCCTTTATAGCTACCTTAGACAGACTCAGCTGAAAGCCTGCAACTCCTACAAGTGTCATAACTCATATGTGAGTACGAGTGTGCGGCTGAACTGTCGGACACTGTTGGGGCATGTCGGAAGGTGGGGTATGTCATGTAGGGAGTCGTGTCGACATGTGACAATATGACACCTAGCCAAAGTGAAGTGTCAAAGAAACATAGCTTGATTCCTTAGTTCCCCAACAATCCATGAACCCGAAGGGCCCGAATCCAAAGACATGGTCAAACTTAAGTTAAACATAAGCTAGCACCAGTAACCATTTACCAATATTTTTTTTATCAATCTCCATGTTTCTTCATGAATAAATTAAGTCAATTAAGTAACAATGACTTAAAATTAGGTTAAATAAGCATTAAATTGACAATTCAATTGATCTAATTGCAAATTAAGACAAGATTATCATCCCCAATTCAAGAGATTACCAACCCATTGAACAAAAAACAGGGAAATTTGCATAAAAATTGCAACTTTTTCATATACCACTTCAATCAAATAAACAGAGAAAAAAAAGGGACATACTTCAAAGCAAGAATGATGGCAGAAAACTGTCAAAGATTGTAACTTTCTTCTTGACTTCAATCTGAGAGACAATAAACAGTAAAAAATAAGCCTCCGTTCTAGTCAATTGTTTATTTATTTTTTCATCGGGATATTTTAATCAAACGTAAACAAATAATTGGAACGGGAATAATAACTGATTTTGAGAAAGAGTAGAAGAAGAATTACCCGAAATGAGGAGAAATTGGAAATGGGTTGTGAAAACCAATTAATTTGGTGATTAGAAATGGTGGTGAGTAAGCAGCTGAGGAAACCTCCATTGTTTATCTCTTTGAAGGGTCGATAAATCTTGAGGAAGAGGAAGAGTAACGAAGAATTACTTGAAGTGAGGAGAAATGGAAAACAGGTTAACTGGGTCGGGTTCGTATCGGGTCGTTTTTTTTTTCTTTTGGGTTTAATATAATTTGTGTCGGGTTTGGGTCGGTTTTTATATCAAATTATTTAGGGATAGCGAACGCCCCCCCGGGAATTAAGCATTCAAGTTCTTTGACTCGTTGACCCCTACCTTAGGGAGAAGAGAAAGGCTTACCGGTTACTGGTTTTCTACTAAAAGATGGCTATAGGGTCGGTTAATTCAAGTTCGGGACAAGATCATGTTCGACAGTTCAGTATCGGGTCGGGTGCTGGTCGCGTTATTCAGATCGGGTTATTTGAGCCGAGTCAATTTTGCCAGGTCTATGCGAAAGAGTGATCGGCATAGAGATTAATTAGTGCATGATTGATCGGATAGTAGTAGTACAACACTAGTTTGCTACAATGCCGTAAATGTTGCTAAGTGCTAACTGAAATTAATATTGAACATCCTAGGAACAATTTATTAAAAACAAATTATAAAACATAAAAATCAGGACGAATTTCAATGGTGACGCTATTTTCTTAATTCCGCCCAGCCGCTACGTACTTAACTAGAGAACGCGTTTGATCAAGGACTTATTTGAGCCCCTGGAGCGTTCTCTATAAATTTAGCGGCTGGTTGAGGAAATACAGGTGGCACATCAGTTGAAGTCCCTGGTTCGCCTGGCGCAGGAATCACAGGACCCAAAGGAAGAGAAGGAAACATAGGCCCTGAAGGCAAAGAAGGAAATGTCGGTCCAGATGGAAACGAAGGCATGCCAGGAAAGGGTAGAATTGGGAGGAAATGAGGTGGCATCATTGGTTCTTGGAATCCCGGGAATCTTTGTGGCATTGCTTTGTCGGTTCTAGAACCACTCAACGAGTCAAGTTGATGAAGTTGTCTAGCGGCCGTAAGGGGTGTGACAAAGCATAACGTCAGTGACAGCGCGAGAAAGAGGACAAGGGAAGCCATTTGTTTGATGAGTTATCATGAGAAATGAAGACGGTTTTATAGAGGGCAGGAGAGTACTGCAGAATTGCAGATTTTAGAATGACATGTTGCATGGTTGCTCTAATTCAGACCTAATAACATTAGTGCAGTTTTGCATGTTAATTGTAGAAATGGTTAGAATTTAAGATTGTTCACATTTTTGTTGTGAAGTTTGACTACTTGCAAAAGATTACTTGGATTATTTCTACCTCGATCGATCATTTTTAGATTTTGTGTCAAAAGCTCGGTTGAAAAAGGGTTATAAGCAAGCGAGTATCGAGTTAACTACTGCGCGATTAAGTTCTATTTGTGATGTGAACTTAATTACTCTGATTGTTTTTGCTAAAATTTGTAGATGAACATTACTTGCACATTTTTTAGTGAAAAGGTGTACCGTAAATGGAGCATTGCATGTTGATTGTAGGAAGAAATAGCTGGAAATTAAACAAGAGTTCATAGTATGCTGCTATGTTCTGCTTTTTACCAAAATACCAACTAGTATTGTACTATTGCACAGATAATTTTCGGGTTTTGGGTCAAAAATTCGGAAATAACGGGTTTAAAGCGTTAGTTTTCGAGTTATTCAAGGGTGTCAAGTTTACAAATTACTGGAATTTTTCATCAAAGAAATGAAGGACTAAAATACAGCAACAGGAATCATGCCAAGCTTCATTCACAAGAAGTTATGTAACTACTAACACATCACATAAAAAGGGTCACAAAGTCAATTCATCGTTCTCCTGAGCACGCCACACATCGTAAATGGTTAAAGCATCTTCTTGTTCTTTTCTGCTAAAAGAGATCTCCCATGCCTCATGGTTATTTTAGCGCTTACTTCCGCCAGATTGTTCACCTTGATTGCCAGAGTTACGAAGTTCTCGTGACTTTGATACCATTTTCCGCATAAAAGAAGTCTGATAGCCGGATTCATCAGGAGGAGGAGCAGCAGCAGCGAATGATGCAGTAACCACACTTGAGAGCGAATCTCGCTCTTGTTCCATCTCCTCGGAGACAGCTTGAGTGGATGCTCTCTGGTACATATGTGCATTTCCCTTAGATAATGCAAAAGCCCTCCCCCCTGATTCATACTGAGCCTTGCTTGACCACCTCTGCTGAATCTGACTCACCTCACCATCTAACAAAGTCGAAAACCTGTCCCCTGCCTGAGCTGAGGATGACAGCATCATTCTCATCCTGCTTCGGCCTAAAAATTCTCGAGCGCTCTCCAGCTCTCCTCTCTCAGCCATCACTTGTGCCTGGGCAATCCCTTCTGCTATTGAGATTCGATTCCTCTCCCTATCCACCTCTAGGCATACTTGCCTGTCTTCTTCTGATAGATCCTCAGTTGGTGGCCTTCGAATTTCTACTGTCACTGTTTCAAATCACAAAAACTTATATGAGTCGACTAACAAATTACATAAGAATTTAAGTTTTTGGTGTGACACCATCTCATTCTCATACAAGACTTACCGGTTTCAGATATGACGCTTTCATGGGATATCGGGTCTTTGTAGGAACATTTCACCTCTACTAACTTTGTTGTCAGGCTATCAGTATCTTCTTGTGGGACTGAGAGGTTCACCAGGAATTGCTTCTCCTCTTCTGCATAAACATCCCCGATAAATACTATCCCGTGTTGGTTACCATCATTGTCGATTGTGTTCCTGTACCTTCCAGACGAGATAGACTGGATCTGGACTCTACTGCTTCCTGAATGGACATGGATTTCTACTTCTTGACCAACAACACTCAACAGTCCACCTATGCACTGAGCAAAAGCATCCTGAATGATCTCGATTGACTCAATGTAAGAGAAGGTCCCGCCTGACCCATCTGCAATAGCGTGGAGAGCAGTTGCATCATGGTCAGACCCAAACCCAAATGCGTGTACCGGAATAGGGACTACATCAGTTAAATCCTGATCAGGAACATTGGACCGAATACAAGGTGGGAGGCGGGCCAATGCCTCAAGGAATCGAGCCCCATGATCATTTTGATTATCCTGCCCATCCGTTAGAAGAATGATGCCTGCTACCGGGTTTTTGTGAGTTCGCTGTTCAAGCACTTGTACGGCTAATTTCAACCCGGCAATGATGTTGGTGGCCCCATTAACATGAAGAGAGTTCACTTCCCGCATAGTATCAGCTCGTCCTAAATCTGTCATTCTCCGGAGAGGGGTTAATCTCCTAGCCGCGGTTGAGAACACGATAACTGATATTCTGTCAGTTGGGCCTAAGGTGTCAACCACAAAGCCCATGGCCTGCTTCAAGAGCCTGATCTTGTCGCCGTTCATACTGCCACTTATATCAAGCACAGCCACCAAGTCCACAGGTGCACGTGCGTCCGGCCTGTCTGATGCTTCGGGGGACAAAGGAGGTGCACGGATACCAATAAGAACCGGAAATGAATCTGATTGCTCTGACCTGCCCAATGCCGGAAATTCAGGTAATGCCTTGACTGTCATTTCTCCACCCTGGTGGCCATGTACTTGTGCTGCCACGGCCGAAGAGTCAGGAGAAGGGAGAGGTTCATCATCAGTAAAATTATGGACCTGGGAATAAGATTGAGTGTTCCTGGCACGGCGAATGACAATGCTAGGAGGAATGGGGTCAGGAACATTGTTATTGGAAGCAGGGACGAATTGGGATGGAAGGTTAGTCCACTGGCGGCGACAAGTCGGACATATATGATTGCCATGTTGAACATTACTGGCAATGCAATTGAAATGAAATGTATGAGAACATTCTGCAGTGAATAATGCTTGTCCTTCTCTTGCTTTCAGGCTTTCTAAACAGATGGCACATTCGTCCTGCATCACTCCAATTACAGCATACATAATAATTCAGTAAGTGTTCACATTCGAAATCTAGGATGAAAGAGTAAAATTTGTTCATGAAAGAGCAATTACGTACTTATATTGTATAAAATTGATGGAAAAACCCATTTTCGTATTCTTTTAAATGGAAAACAAAATAGCGTTACAGAAAGTCCTGTCTTACCCAAGAGATTTTACCCAAGAATATACCCGAGTATGCAACAAGGTCAACAACCATTCAACAATCAACATGATCTTGTTTCAGACGGACCATTTTCGTCTCACCAAAAAAAAAAAAGGGATTTTGTGACCATTTTATGGTCAAATGTAACCACAATGGTCCAACTAATATTACAGCTTATGCTTATGGTATCTTGTTTTCAAAAAATGATCACATTTAGCTGTAAATGGTTTCAAAATCCCGTCTTTCATACACTCCATCGATCATTACATAATTTGAACATATATAATCAGATAACCAATAATTGTGACTCATGAAAACAATATATATACTCAGTACTTGGGTAAAGCGGTCTTACACAAATTTTGCTAATCCGCTTAGTTTTCTAATTATCTTTGAACAAAAACAAGAAAATAATCAAAAACATGCAATATACAGTTAAAAAGGTTAGATCAGAGTACCTTAGAGGAATTCATTATCGAAGGGAAGTTAAGGATGAACTTTGTTTTTTTTAATACAGCGACTTCTTAAAATTGACTTAGTTTTCGATGATAAATCTGTATATATCCTAACTTGGGTATTTATTTACGTGCAAACTTGGTGCTTAAGGAAATTATAGCATTTTTTTCCTTTTTTTTGTCAAAGTTGGGAGGAAACCTTCAATATTTATTGCATAAACATTTGTCAATTTGCATAGGCTTAAGAGATTGGGTCAATTACATATTTCTTCTTCTGTCTTGCTTGACGCGTTAAACAGGGTTGTTTTACACCTTTTTCATCGACTTTTGGTTCATTACAAGTCGGTTTAACATCCGAATAGGGGGTGCATTATCTGGTTCGGAGTGGGAAATTGGACCAGACCGAAACCAAATTAAAAAAATTCGATCCAGTCCAAGCTTTTAAGAATTCCAGTATCTGGTCCGTACCCGGTTTTTTTCGGTCACGAGTCAGGATCGGATTGGACCGGAACTAGCTTTTTTTTTTTTCCCCTTAGATTAGTTTATACTCCCTCCCATTCACTATAATCACCCCATTTGATATGGGCACGGTACTTAAGGAAAATTATTAAAATAAGAGTAAAAGAGTTGCGTGGGGTTGGTGATAGGAGAGAGGGATGAATTATTATGAGTTAAATAAGGAATTGTGGGGCCAAAACATTAAAGAAAGTAATAAAATATGAGTAAAAGAGTTGTGTGGGGTTTGTTGAGAGGAGAGAGGGATGAATAAAATAAGAATAAAAGTTACAAAAAAGGAAATAGGGTGATTACTTGAATAATCCGTTTTGAGAAAATGGAGTGATTATAGTGAATGAGAGGGAGTATAAAAGTCTTTGTAAATGTTGAATTTGTCATTACTAGACTCCAATAAAATTGCACATTCGTTCATTTTTAAAGGGATAATAAGATTAATAATTTGCTTTATGAAGTTAATTAATGTAAGTAGACCATTAAAACGAGTCGTGATAAAATTATCACGGCTCAAGTGGAGCAATGATGCAGCATTAATTTGCGACCGATATGTCCCTCACAAATGAGAATTTGTGTTGGGCACATTGCAGGGTCAGTAATCTACTGAAGGCCAATTTATGGTGAAATCTTAGAACATCAAGTCTCAACATCTTCATCTTTGTCTCCTTATGTAAAGACAGAGAATCAGTCAAAGAACCAAAACTCCAAGGAAATGAAATCAGTATCTCCTATGATCCAGATTCTTTAATACAAAAGATGCTTAAACAGTAAGAACTGATCTATGATCTATGTTTTTGAAGGAAGCGTTTAATAGTATCCGACAGGAGTGCGTGTCAAAGTGTAGGGCTCGGCTATTTTTATGGAAAATATGCTTATTTTGGTTTAAAATGAGCTATTCAAGTGTCATACACGTCCAATTGTCGAGTATCAGACACGGGTACGTGAGGAAATTAGAAGCCCACAGTACTAAACCAATAAATTTAATACTCCGTACAAAAGATGCTTAAAAAAAGTGATTGCATCAAAAGTTGTGAGCAATAATTGAGCTCAGTGTAAACAAAAAAGATGCTGTAGTAATCACAGATGTTGACACAAAGGTTGTTCAAGCCAAATTGTGATGACAGCAGATGAAAGGTAAAATTTACAAGCAACCAAAGAGAAAAGCATGAAACATCAATGTAACAGCAAAAGCAAATCTAATTCGACATAAAGCAGCCTTTCTATACCGAGAATCCGAGATTATTAGATATCTTTTCAGTGTTTGAAAAATTCAGGCATTGTAGCGGGAATGTTTCCGCGGTTACTACATGGTATTGAATCGTAGTAAATAGTAATGATGGGTTAACTGGTAAATCACGACAGTATATAGGTCATAATAGTCGTATAGGCTTAGGATCAGTCGTATGTAAAATATCGGCAGTAACAGCCAACTAGCGACTGCTTTTAGAGTTTTAGGTATCCGAAAATATTGATACTGTAAGTTGGAAAACCCACCTGTGTGTTGAAGTTTCAGAAAATATAATACTAATCTTATTCTGTAGGAGACCTTGGAAATGGCTAAAAAAGACAGATGACTAATTTGGAAGCGGCAACTTCATGGCATGATCTGAGTTCTGTGTTGCAGTGTTGGAGCTACTAGGCTGGACTCAGTGGCTTGGTTGGGGGGGCATGGGATAACTATTAACAACAAAGCTTATCGAAAGACACTTCATTTTATCTGTAGTCGTAAGCAACGACATTAACCTAGTGTATCAAGGGCTCCCACAAATTGCGGAGTAGGGTGAGGGGGACAGGTGTCAGAGGTACAGCCTTACCTCTATGATAAGTGCTAACACAGGGATGACTGTTTTTAGATGACCCAAAATCGCGAATTGCATCAAATGACAGATTGA
>JAGPOY010000349.1:0-25571 GCA_018983105.1 Silene uniflora | reverse complement strand
CACGCATTGTCTATGCGCCCCGTCGGTTGGATGTGAGCTCGCGTAAGCGTCTCTCGGCTGGCTTGATGTCAGGCCGAGAGAGTCCCTCGGCTGGCTGGTTGCCAGGCCGAGACCCAAGTATCTCAGTGCTGTGTGACTTGAGGTCAGTGAGCACCGAGGCCGTATGCGTCTCTCGGCCGGCTTGATGTTAGGCCGAGAGGGTCCTTCGGCTGGCTGGTTGACAGGCCGAGAGGATCAAGTAGTCCAATGCTGTGTGACTTGAGGTCAGTGAGCATTGACTTTGGTCAAGATGCTGACTCGGTCAGCCGGTGCAGAATATGCCCCATCAGGTACGTTATACGAAATACTTCCTCCGTCCTAATCAATTATTTACCTTTATTAGGAAAAAAATCCCGTATGTAAACAAGTAACGGGATAGAAGGAGTAACCATTATGTTTTTTTTTGTTGTGCTTTTCCTGTTTAGAATTGTGATATTTGATATTCCGTATAAAATAACTAAGAGTTTAAGACACTACTACTTTCATACTTTTTCTAAGTACGAATGAGTAATAGTTTTATCTACTGATTTAGAGTTGCTTTTGACAACTACTGACTTAAAAGTTTAATTTTGGTTGTATTTTGTAGGGGTGATCTGGGTATTGTAAGACTATTAATCACTACTGGTATTCATAATGTAATTTACAAATTTGATTATGCAAAAAAATGTCATAAATTCTCCTTTTATAAGATTCTCCAATAATTTTGTCATTAAGGTCATTCGGTGTGTTTCAAAACTGACGTCCATGAGAAAATGGGTCCGTAAAATGACATGGCTTGCACAAAGATCTCAAAGATCAAGAATTCGTGATTATAGGAATAATAGTTGGTAAAATTTTTATCTTTGATCTTAGGTGTTAAGGATCGTTTATCTTATTACGGTGATTGGTAATGCTTTTATTTTCTAATAATCTTTGTATTGTTCCGTCTTGGTAATTTGTTTATCTATATTAATTCATTTATTTATCTTTATACAATATGGAGTAGCTAAAGAGTTTGACTACAAATCTGTCACAAACATAGAACTTTTATATCTACGTTTTCACAATTCTATCTTTTGCTTTATTTCACGTAATAACCTCCTTGATCATCAATTTTTTTTTTCATAATCAAATAAATGAGTTTAAATTAGTTCAATAAAAAATAGCTATCTTCATGACTACTAATTACAAATAAAACAGTAGCTAAAGAGTTTGTCACAAACATAAAACTTCTATATGTACGTTTTTCATAATTCTATCTTTTGCCTTATTTCACGTGAACAACCTCTCGATCAATCAATATTTTTCATTTTATATAAGTTACAGTATTTTTGAACAAAGTAAGCATTCCTAAAATAAAGGTAGCCGACCCCGAAATGAAATAGTTAAACAAATAAACGGGATGAAAGGGTACAATTTTTACCGCTTTGCAATAACGTTGCTATTACAACATTAATATGGGATAATAGATGACCAAAGGTTCATCGTGCGCGTGAAAAAGTAGATATTTCGTGTAAATAATCTATATAAATTTTAATTATGTTCAAGTGAAGTGGCCCTATATAAATTAATATGTCTTACTTAGTTACTTATGACTGTTAAATATTAATATCAAGATCCTTTAATATCAAGTTAGTTACTTGACCAATCAATTTTACAAACTTCTTAAGGAAACATGGGTTATACATGGACCAACATCAACATTGTTTTGTCGTTGAAGGGGTCATAAAAAGGTTTCAAATGGATTTTCAAATTTTTGGCTGGGTCGATTTACCCAAAGACAAAAACGGATCCCTACATTACCATAGAAGTGCTTATAAAAAAATAAAGTAGTTAGAAAAAACCCGTTTTATAATAAACTTATAATAAAGGTTGCCTTATACAAGCGTTTATGTAAGTTAAGTGAAATAAGAGGGTTTACAAAAACGATATTTGTGGAGATTAATACCATTATTATTATTATTACTTGTGTCATTACTATTCAACTCACACAAAGACTAGAGTTAGTCTAACGACAGATTTCATTGCGAAGCTGATAAAATACACATCTATTATACGACTATATTCAATTGTCAATTGGGAACAAAAATACATGTCTTTGTTTTTCTGTTATTTCTTGATTTGTAAGCAGGTTCCTTATTACTTTTGATATATCTATATTTCCCGTTTGAACTATATTGATATGTCCCATTTGTATGGTATGGAACATGTAAAGAGTGCAACAATTTCGATCAAGATAAATATTCAGATATTATTTCTTGACGAATTTAAATTAAATTCTACTAACTGGATTTATTATAGGATGGAATTTCAATAGTTCTAAAATTCTTAAAATTTATCTTAATCAAATTCAAACCCAATCAGGTAAAGAAAAAAAAGTAACTACGTAGTTATTTATAAAAGTTTATTTAGTCTGACTATTTTAAACATTTTCAACACCCAACAGTTTACAAACTGGTTTACTCCCAAAGAACCCGTAAACAATTGTAGTCGCTATAAAAAGCCTCTTGATAATACTCAAAGTCACTGTTAGGATATGACCCGGGCAACGCCCGGGCTTGAACACTAGTTATTGTGTATGTCGATATAATACTCCATATATAAACTTTAATTAATGATAATATACTCCAAATAATAAACAAGATAAATAATTTATATTAAGTTGATTACAGAAAAAAATGAATATATAACCGGTTGTGAAAATAACGTTGAGAATGAACAGCTGGGGCGATGACCACTTGGCCACTGCAACCCCCAAAGGAATGGCTTACAAGTTACATGGTCCATGTGGTGGTGTAGGAATGCATGAGCCCGGGGGGATTTCACCCCCTCATCACCAAAAAAAAAAAGTTGAGAATGAAGCTCTAAGTGAGCTATAAAAATAACTAAGTACCTTTGTAATGAAAAACTTTTCGAATCAGCTTAATTTATCGCTTAGTATGTTAGCTACAGAGAATTATGTGAAATGGCTCAATAGTCAATACCTAGCTTTACAAAACATATTTAGCTTCTACACAGCAAACTTGGTAAATTTGTACGGATTGAGAGTATCATGAAATTTTGTTTACTATTGTAGTTAGTCTCGTTTGAAATCATTGTATAGTATTCATAAACATTGATTAAGTATGTTGTTAGTGTTTTTTTTTATTGATTTGTATTTGTATAATGATCTCATTTAAGTTATTGTATTTTATTCAAAGTTATCCTTTAAATATTATTTCAAAGCCTCACATAAAAGATGTCACATATTTTCAACGATAACCAAAAAGTAATGACACATTGCAAAGAAAAAGCATCCATAATTGTCAAATTAGATGTAAACAATGAATACATGTTTCGAAAGATAACCGATGTTCATATTATAAAAACTAGTTCTCCAATTTTAAATTCTCAATGGCTCCATACAAATATACAATCACTATCCATGAATAAGAGATTGTTTCGACTTAACCTCATATTTCGGGTAATTAAACGTTGGTAACGAAGCCTATAAAAAAATTATACGAGTACTACTGTACTAGTTTACACCAATTTGAAATACAATGAATGGGGAAAGTATTTCACAAATGGGAGTACAATTTTTCCAATCTTTTCGTTTTCCTACTTATTAAGTTAAGTTAATATTTATGTTGGGTATAGATGCTATGCTTTGTAACTTTATTACTCAAAACCTAGTGTTTAAGGTGCTATTACACGCAACCTAACATGTTTTTGGCAAACCTTTAGTACATGACCTTTTTGTTCTTCTTTAATTTTATTTATTGATTCAATTTCCTTTTCCTCAATGTTCAACTAGCATTAGTTAAGTCTTGGTTAAAATGAAGTTCCGTCAAATACAACAACTTCATCCGTCACAATTAATAGTTTACATAGTTCTAACTTTTAATAGAGACAAAATATTTGTCATTTCCTAGATAACTTGTCATGGTATGTATTTAACTTGTCTTAAGGTTTAAGATAAAGGTCTTCGTCTTAAACAAGACTTTCAGATTAAGTTGGATATTTTTTTTTAATAATAATCAATACATTTTAATTGTTCCATTTCTTAAAATTATATCTTGAAAGTTTGTTAATTTTAATTAGTATGTCAATTACTTTGACTTCAAGTTGGTGATAATGTGATATATGAAAAATGGAAAAATTCTTCTATTTTTCGGGAGGACCGCCCTCCTCACACTAAAAATCAATCCACCAAATAAAATATTATAATGACATGAGTGTAAGGAGTACGGTCCTCCCGATGCCACAAGAATTTTTGTGAAAAATGACTTAATATGCAGGCTTTTAGTACTTAGGGCTTTTGAAATGTTATCATTCTAATGGCAATAATTTTGAGGGCGACAAACTTTTACTCCCTCCAATCCAATCCAAACTCCCCATAGAGCTTTTCACGGGTTTTAAGAAAAGTTGAAAAAATAAGGGCAAAATGGGTAGTAAAAATGAAACCCCACAAAAAGTAAGGGTAAAGGTGATGGTAAAAGATGTAAATTGATGGTATTAACAAGGACCATTTGGTCAACTTTTTTGCCAAAATGGAAAATGGGGAGTTTGGATTGAATGGGCCAAATTTAGTAAGTGGAGAGTTTGGATTGGATTGGAGGGAGTAATTTATAATACGGTGAACTTTTAAAAGTTCAAATATTTTACTTAAAATATCATATTTTTCGTTGTTAAGGAGATTAGAGCATCTGATACTCTTTGGTTAAAAAAAAGTCAAGTGTCACTTAAAATATTGTTTTTTCAACGTAATAAAGTTCAAAAATAAAAATAAAAATTAGTAAAATATAAGGGAGCTTAAATTACACCGTTATTTCTAAATAATCTTTTGCATGCACTACCGAATTCTTTTCATAGGCTTTTTGTACGTACCTCTTACATTTTGAAAAAAAAAATGTTTTTTTCTTCATTTGTGAACAGGTCAAATCCTCAATCATATCAAATTCAATAAGTTTCAACCATTTGGAATTTGGATAACCCACAATTAATGATTTTGTGGACATATATTAAGAAAATGACAAATCAAATGATAAGCACCAGAAAATTATTATACTCTAAATACGGAAAACAAAACATAATAAGTAAGACAATAATACAAACATACTATATGTTGTAAGATAATAATTGGCTGCTAGTGTCATAACTCTTGTCCAATCATTAATTATTCGGATAATTCACGTGTTACCCTCAAGGTTTGCCACTTTGCACGAAATACCCAATTATTTGGCCCGAAAATTTTTAAATGACCATAACTCGTATTTCCAAATTCAGATGACGACGATTCTTTTTTCATAATGCTCGTCTTTTCGAGAGCTACAATTTGAAAAAAAAATTGTTGCTTTCGGAACTCGTGAGTAAGAGATACGGCCACTCAAAGTGTAATAAATCAAAAATACTTTGATGTACAAGAACTTTGAGCTACGGGTTCCGAATGCAACAATTTTTTTTTTCATATCGTAGCTCTCAAAAAGACGAGCACTTTGAAAAAAAAAATTGTCGTCTTCTGAATTCGGAAATACGAGTTATGGTCATATAAAATTCCGGGTTGAAAAATTGGGTATTTTGTGCAAAATGTCAAACTTTGAGGGTATCACGTGAATTATCCGTTAATTATTTATGTTGTACACAACATTATTTCTTACAATTATAAAAATTCTCATAATGATATATATCCGTTATAAATTTAAACTGCTCAAATAAAATACTCCATAAAACAAAAGCAAAAGGTTTGTTCTCATCTATATAAGTGGGTGTTATTTACTCATTTAAATCTTAAAACAGAACTATATTGTCTAAGTAGTGACGAAACCAGAATTTACGATTAGGGGGACGAAAAAGTTTAGCAGGGTCGAGCAAGAAATACCATAAGGCAAACTTGTAAAATTTTCGAAAATATGAAGTAAAACTTTCACATTTTTTGTTGCTAAGCGGAAATGACTGTCCCTGCTAACCCCTCCTAAATTCATCATCATCCAAGGGTGACCTACTTTCTTATCAATTTGGATAACAATTGCGTACTTCTTTCTAACACCATTATAATATACAAATGTAACTTAAACATTACAAAAATGACATGCATACATTTGAATCCAATTAGAATCTTTGATCAATTTCATAAGTTATGAATCAATACCTAATTGAATTATCACGAGTAGTATTAACTATTTAATTGTTCAAAGTATCTGTTAAATGTCATTATCAAAAGGGACAACTTTGATACTTCAAATAAACATCATCAATGACTTTATAAAAACATAATCAATGACATTTTATGAAGTCTCATAGCTAAAATCTTGATAATTATTGGACAATAACTTGATGTTAGACTATCTTTTTCAAATTTTACGATAAATTGTGCGAATATACGTAACAATACAAAATTGAATGTCAAGTCAGCCTAAAAATCTTTTCCCGATCCTCTTTCTACTTCATTTATAGACGTACCATGGTTAGCCAAACTTTATCTCACCACCACCGACCCACTCACTATCGTTAATGACCATTGTCATATATGATTCTACAGCCGTGGTAGCCAGCTACCGACAACCTCTCATAGGCCACATACTCAACAACCAAAAAAGTCCCCAAAATAGATACTCATATTAATCGTATATTATAGGTCGTATGATTAATTAAAATGACCTTCACAAAAGTATTGGACCTAAGAATTTATAGTAAGTCTTCCTATGACAAGTTTGTAACGGCTCAAGTATCACCACATAGGTAGATAAGACAAAAATAAGAGGAAATTACAAATGACTTGTCTTTTATATATCAAGTCAATTTTATTTAACCTGTTACAAGCTTGTGACAGATATGTCCGTCATAAATGAGAATTACGAAGAATCTAAGTCCACAATGATCATCACGAATCTAATAGTGTAACCCCAACAAAATCTGGACATCCCTGCAAAAGTGCAAAACAAATACCCCTGTTGACTAAAGACTACATTCCCTTTAACCGAAAGCAACTCACATATTCTTTGTAAATTTCCATTTCCCGCCACTTTTAAACGGACTTTTATCCTTACCAATCTATGATCTCCACGTGGCACCCTTTCTCAATCTACACCGTACATTTTAAAATTCAGGTATCCGTACACCTCAAATGATATACGAGTATTTCTTACACAAACAGGTAAAAAACTAAAAACCCAAGTCAGATAACCTCATGACTCGGATCTTTAATAGTTAATCTCGTGTAAGACTGTTGATCGTTGTACACATACAATCAAGCCACATATAACATGTCGGTTATCAAGCAAGATTATGAAGGGCCGTCATTCATGCCTTAGGTTCGAAACAGATTGTCCATATGAACTGCTAAGCATATTCATAGATTTGTACATACATTTATTATGTATTAACACAATCTGTAAGATTTACACGATAATTAGATCGTTCATTTTCTATTGTTTGTGGTTCTATACCATACCAGGTGCAATTACAAGAGATCCACCAAGAATTCGAACCTACTATAGTCTATAGAGACTCTAAGCCTCGATCTTTTCATACTCCATTTCTAAGTTTAAATGGTAAAAAGGCAAAAGATGCTACCCTTCATCAATGCTCTGCTCTGTACATAACAAAATTATTTACAGTTCTCTATCCGGTGTCCATGTTCCAACTCCGTCCTCTCCTTCAAAGGCTCGGAATAATGCCTCTTGTAGAACGAAGCCCTATTGTTAGACGCTATGTGAAATTGAATCCTGTCGACTCAGTTCATAGTTTCCAGTTTGTGGTCGCTGGTTATCAGTGTTTGTCGTAGAAGGTATGACCTTCGAACATAGAAAGAGGAACGAAGATGTATATATGCTAACATGCCAACAGCTGCAAGACAAGGTTTCGCATCAAAAAATCAGTTTGAGTTATTATCCACTTAGGCGACTCGAGTTTGAGAAAAAAAAAAATCCCAAGTGGCCAAAGTTATTATAACCAAAGTCAAATACCATGTAAACTGTCGACATTTTTCACACGATAAACACTATAAATGTTTCAAGATTAATTTTATTCTCGAATAAATTAGTTCGTTGCTAAATAAAACTACGAGTAGTGGTTATTTGGATGATGTTTCTATGATATTACAGTATAGGTAGGTCACAGAAAATGGAAACAGGTCCGTCGAGTGAAATTTTCGTGAAATTAGCGAAAACTAAGGACTAATCAGTAAATGAAACCTCGAGTCACTAATTCCTTAATTGTCTTATTTATATTTTTGTTGGCTCAATTTGCAGGGAAGGCGTGAAATAAAAGGCAACACTATGCATCTTCAGGAGAGGAATACCTGTGCCAAATCCAATAGCTTGAGCTGGTTTCAAGTTTCCAGCTAATGGCAGCCATTGACAGAGCAATAAAACCACCAAACATAAATCCCCAGTGAAATCGTTCCCTGAGCAGCTTGATTGCATTGTGAAGTGACGTTCTTATCGCGTCCCAACTGAAATCAACAAAACGAAGTATATCATACACCCAAAACTAGGTATTTTGTATATCATATAGAAGCATTACACCAGTGTCGAAGGACTCCCGCAACTGGCAGGCCCTGGTAAGGTAGGGGGTCAGATGTACGTAGGCAGTACGTAGCCTTACTTCTTTGTTAATAACACGTAGAGACAGTTTCCCGGATGAACATAAGGATAATCACGTTGAAAATTGAAAAGAAGCGCCCAGAGTTTAAAGAGTAATGTTGCTTCATCCCATTGATACTCATAATCAGAGTTTAAAACCGCTCATCATCAAAAAGGCCTTTGTGAGTCGCTTTTACAATGACGACAAAAAAATGATTCTCTTCCTTACATATGAAACAAGTTCACGATACTGAAGAGAAGTGATCACCTGTAAAGTGCATTCAAGCAGAATCCCGCCGAGAATGAAAGAGACCTGTATTTAGTATAAAACTCAATGAGCCAACCAATAAGCAACCCCGTGGCCCCAATCACAATCACCAGCCATAGATTTGCTGACCTGCAATACATTGTTCAGCGATATCAGAAAAGGTATGTACTTTTGTGTATCTAACTTGGGTTTCACTTTTTGAGATTCTTTTTCAGTTTTTCCTACCTAGTTGCTCCAGTAGCAGCCATTAAGGCTGTTAGAATTGATAGAGCGGCGTGAATTGTCCTCTTTGAAGCTTCGTCAATAGCAGTCAAGTAAACAAATGTACTGATCACCGCCATGAAAGACAGCCAAAAATCCATAAACTGTTGCCACACAAATTTACCAGGTTAATAGAGAGCAATTTCCGATACATGTACACTATCACTCTCCATCCGCAAGAAAAGCATTAAATCAGGTAGCAACAGTATCTTGACCCAGAGACGTACAGGTAGTTTATGCTTACTATCACATGACTATTACATACAACTAAGAGTAAACTTTTATGTGCAGTGGCGAATCTATGTAGATGGACTAGGGGCGTCCCTGGACAACGAAAATCAACAAATCTTTTTTGTCAAACTTTCCATTTTTTTTGTAATAGAAGTACTGAGAATTCTAGAAGTACTTAGATCTACGGAGCAGAAGTATATCTTTTGTAATAACTTAATATTTTCAAAGGGACATCAGAAACCAAATTTTCACGGCCAGACACTGCTTACTTGTAAGACAGAAAACTTTAATATACACCAAGCTCCCACATCACAAGCATGATAAAGCGCACTTGAAATTCCACTTGATGTATAGATAACCCACTCTGCATACGCCTGCAGCAACAAATTGACTTGTGAGAGCATGATACTTAAGCCTTGTAGGGCGTAGGCAGTATATCCATGCTGATTTTGTCGAGTTTATATTACGATAATTGATTTAATTATGTGCGCAGAAATACAGCCATTGTTTTGAAAATTTTGAGAAACTGATATGGAGTATATTATTGTATGTATGACTAGCTCAGTATATAATTTCTTGAAACATGAGAGAAAGGTATATTATTCCATAATATCAGCCCAATATTAACAAGGCCCCTATGGTGGTTGTACCAGTCAGACTGACATGTGTCCATATCTCGGACTTACCTTCTTCCGGAGAGCCCAATATGCAGGAAGGATGGCAGCAGCATTTGATGCAATAAGTGAAATTGACTGCCATTTGTGACCTGCGCCAGTCTAAAGTAAATACGCCGTGCCCCATATGTATCCACATCAAACTCATTTCCTTCTACTACGAAACAATATCTCATGGTAATCTACTTCAACTGAGTTATTATAATGACAATTAAATTCTTTAACTGTTCAATTGGCAGCACATAATTTCTCAAAACAGCACACAAAAATACAGAATCTCCATTTTGCGATATTTTAAAATCATGGAGAATACCAAACATCAACTTTTTCATGTAATGCCGACTGAACAATGATATACATATGCATTAGAGAGGAACTTGCAAAACTAGGGCTTCTCCATGGGTTATACAAGCTTTTATGTAACCAGTAGGATTCATTTCTGCTTACTAGCAATGGATAAAATTGAAAATAAAAATTCAAGTCCGTATAAGGGTAAAAACGAAGAAAAACTTAGCTGTAGCCTATAGGATTACTCTAAGGAAGAAGGTTTAACACAAGGCCTAGGATGCAAAATTGCAGAGACATCATGTTTTTGATGAATGGCTATACTACTAGACTCGGCTGCAAGGGTTGGACATGACATGGTATCGGTGTGTGGAACATGACTACTTTGTATAAAAAAATATGTTTTTGGCCCAAGCTCAGATGTCAAATTGTCACGTCGTCTCAGAATGTTGGGAGTATCGGACATGCAACATGCAGTCAAAGTAAGGTGTCGAAGTGACATAAATTAAAACAGAAAACAAATGTTTACCCTGTTGTGTTACAAGTTCAATGCTGCAGTCAATTCCTCCATGTGTCTTGTCACAGGAACAAAAGCTGAGAAATGCGTGTAATCAATTAGAATGGATTATATAACAAAAGAGAAGATACTCCAAATCTAGGCATCTACAACATTTACAAATGAAAAGTAAATACGGCAACTACTGCAATTACCTGTATACCGTCAAGCCACTTTCATCAACAAAAAATTGGCATGAACCATGACCAAAGCATCCCTTAGGGCACCTTTCCAGTGAAACAGACATTTTTGCCTGCTCAAAGGGTGCAGTATCAGTTGAATACAGATGCTTCAGGCCAATACTCCAGGTTCCTTCTTGGGCATATAAGATATAGAAATCAACCGGATTTTTGGTTGAATTAGAAAGGTCAAAAAAACTTGTGCCATCACTGTTGTTGGTCGAATTAATATAGTAGTAATCCCGTACATTAACAGACGGAAGGCTGCCATATCTCAAATATATCTCAAAGCCAACTTTTTTGTCAGATATTAATTTGAAGTGCAGGTTTCCTCCAGCGGCACCACGAGGAATGTCTAATAAGAAGTAAGTCCAAGTATCTCCTAACACGCCTTCCAATGAAGAGTTGGTTAAAAGGGGTTCAAGAGGAAAGTTCCCTGATCGCACATCTCCATCTGGTGGCACATAATAAGATTCAAATGGAAATGGATTTTGCCTCGGCACTGTCTGTAAACAACTCTCAGTCCATTAGGATATTGATCCTCAAGTGATATAATGTACTACAAGTCCATGTGATAGATTAAGAGTAAATTTGATCAAATCAGCACAAAACCACTGAGACGGCATGTTGTAAATTACTCCTAGTTCATAAATACCTTCCATTTTCGTATTTGCACAAAACTAAGAAGTGGAGTTGTAATACCAATACTTGTATTTTTGTTCTTTTTTTCTCCCTACGAATACATTATATTCCTCCTTGATATGCAAAAGAGAAGAACAAAAATAGGAACATTGGTATTTCAATACATCTTAACTCCTGTACATATAGCACAGGAAGATATCTGTGAATTAGATGGAGCATTAAATTATCAACTACTACTCCTTTCACTCGTTTTCACTACATTTGCTTTCGGCACAAGATTTTTAGACACAAAAAAATGTGGCGGGTAAATGTAGTGATTTCCAAATGAATAAAAGGGAGTACTTTCAAAAGCATGCGTAAATGAAAATAAACCGAATAGAGCCCATACTCATGCAAGCATTGCTGTAAAATGGACAATGGTAACACTGATAGAAGTACAAGAGAATAGAAGCCCGACCTGAAGAGTGTATAGGTTTGAAGAACAATTGGGCCCTGCTTTTCCAAAAGGGCATTTAGACACCTGCCAATCTAGGGAATAACAAACCGTTGCAGCATTATCCTGAAGACCATCCAATCCTTTGCTTGTACTAACAAGGAGAATAGTGATATACCAAGTTCCCATCTTTGGTAATGGGATCACTAGAGGGCCTTTACTCAGGTCACCAGAATAGTCATGTATGGCAGCCAGAGGAATTGCACCATAACGAGCATAACTCATTAAACCGTACTGACCAACTTTTACAGTTCCATTCAGATTAATGTCGGTAGCTGAGATGGACATGTGATCTGGTGTGCCAATAACTTCCAAGGAATATACTATCGTATTATTGTTTCCAAGGCAAGAATCTTGAACAGAACTTACACAAGCTACATTATCTACAACCCGGATTGAAGAATCCGAAGGAGAATTATAATTAGAATGAGATTCAGAACATGAAAGTGCTCTGATGCTCTGGTTACAAAACTGTCCCCACAAGTTTGCCAGCACACATCCTTCCACACTCACATTTGCAGAGAAGGAGACTGGAGTTCCTCGACTAACCTGCATACAAAGGAGGATAAATTGCCAGAAGATTTTGCTACTGAGTACGTTTTTTTCAATATGCTAATAAGAAACCCATAAATAATTACATACGATGGTCTTACATGAGAGATCAACCTATTAATAATATAACTAGAGAAAAATATTAGTACTTCCTGCCCCGTAAATTCAAAATCTCTCTCACAAAAGAGGTAGGACTGTGGCAAATGAATATGGAGTATTTGGGTTGCTGTCATACTTTCATGCATGAGACCGTCTATGTAAGAAACCAGTAGAAAAAAAGAAAGCCACAGAAACAATGAATGCTGCTATATACCAGAAATTAAATCATGAGTAGCTTCAAATTTCCAGAGGGCTCGAGTCTTAATTTTTCGTATGGTTAGTGTTTATAGCGTATAATTCTTCTAATTCGAGATTATTATCTTAACTCAAATAATATTTTTAGTAGGTTAGTTGATTAACCATACTGCCATACACCTATTATACAATAACTTTATAATTGTCACATAATAATTTAAGGATACCAGAACATAATTTTTTTTTTTTGCACATTTACACTGAGATTTTGTTATTCATAATAGAAAGCAACATAAATCATATGTAGCTTTCAGAAAATAACCTTGTTGGTTCAGTCGTACCTTTGCACACTGGCCGTGAATAAGATCCAAAAATAGAAGCAAGGAATGTAAGGCTTTTGTAAAATTGGAACAATGAAAAGCAGCATGAATGCATGAGTAATATAACAATGAAATAGACCATATACATATCGGATAGATTTTTACAAACTGAATATCAATTACTCCGTATGGGAAAGCGAGTATGAATTAGCCAACTAATACTGCAGAGAGTTGGAGACACCAGTAATTCTACTCTAATGGCTCCAGATCCATACATGATACAAAAGCTGGTGATAATGCTGAAAGCCATAGGGTGTGTTTGGGTAAAAGGGGGAGGGGAGGGAAAAGGAGGGAAGGGAAGGCAAGGAGGAATGGATGAGGAGATTTTGATTTTCCTTAGAGGAAGGAAGCGGAGGGATCCATTTTCCCTCCTGTCCAAGTCCCTTCATTTCAATTTTACTAACCAAACAAAGGAAACCACGTTCCTCCATTTCCCACCCTCCCTTTCCCTTCAAAGTCTTCTATCTAAACAAAGGGTTAGACTTCAGACTTCAGAGACAACTCAAAAAGACAATACTGAATAAAATAAGCATTCAATCCACATATTTACTAACCATCTTTGCTTGAGTCCTCATTGCACCTACTCCGTTGAAAACTCCGACATACCAGACACCAGGGGTTATCTGCAAAACAGACTTAGGTCAGAGTGATAAGTCTAGAATTTATATGCTTACATCAAAGCTCAAGATCTTAAAAACCTGTTCGTTTGTCAGCTTCAAGAATATTTGTTTCTGCAAAGGGTAGCAACGCTCGGCATCTTCCCGGCCTTCAATAGTTCTAACCGTCTCATTAGAAAAATTACTCAAATCTGTACCATGATATCATTTGCCAAACCGTCAACACAATTGGAAAAAAATATACAAGCCAACAGCAATAACCATAGTAAATGCATTGAATAGCAGGATTTGGACCTTCACCTAAGTGGTCTACGGCATTCTTTGGGAAATCTGGCAATGGAAGACTTCCATCCCTAAAGCATACAAGTGGCAGCTTCTCCTTAGAAATCTTTCCCACCTCTTTGGGGGTCTGCAAAAGTTATGAGCGTAGTATTGTTAATTAATGAGTAGTAATTTACATACAATCCACATTTCAAAACCAATTACAAAAACATGGGTCAGACCAATAATCAGTATCTATAGTTAAGTTTCGAAGATTTTAAGGTTTCTTTGAGGAACCTTGGTTACTTCAAAATCTTACAACATTGTCGCGTTCAAACTTCAAATAGACAAGGATCAAATTTCTTATACAGTCACGACCACGACCAGTACCCAACTGTTCAAATGAATATCTTCCAAGATCCAACAAAAAGAGCAAAATCAGAGACTTGCATCAAAGCAGACTTACAGTACTCTACATACTTACAAGGTCAACATCTGACTCCAATGCAATAGACAGTGAAGAGAACCACAGCGGTAAATCGACTGCAAAGCAAAAAATCAGTCAGAATGTACTGACATGGAAAGAAATATATGGACATGTACTAGCCCTAGCCTTCTTTAGTAGCCTATGAACAACAGGGTACCATTCCACTCGGAACAAAATACTCGTATATTTTTATCAAGGATTTGAGGCTACATCCAAAACGAAGCAATTCTTAACAAAAGAAGAGAGCTCTAATCTTCTGTCTCTGCTCAAAAACTCAGCACATAATAGAAGATCACATTTTTAGTCAATTCAAAATAATTGAGGTTTCTCAAGTTTCTGCACTGATCACCAACCATTTTAGGATGAAACTTCACTTAACTTGTAGACAGTTTGCCACACCTGCTTATACAGGCCTGCTGTCGACAAATCAACGAAAAAACACCTCAAGATAGCAACTTTATAGGAACCCATCAATGTATTTGCAAAATCCTATGTATTTTTATTAGTAAAATCCCTTTTAGAGTATCAAAACAAGTTAACAGCAAACTGATTTAACAATGGCGATTCGGGTTTCCTGCAATCCTAATATCTCTTCCATTTCCTCTCCCCAACTCCATGCAACATATACACTTGACAAAAACAAATGATCCCATCACTCTGAACTGTAAATAACATCACAAATTCTGAAAAGCATTATTCTTTTCACTTTAACCATAAACTTCAATTACAACTACAACTTAATTAACATCACACTCAAAAAAAAAATACTCCCTCCCTCCCAATCATTTGTTTACCTTTGATTAAAATACTCCTGACAATGACCATAAAAGGTAAACAAATAACTGAGACGGAGAGAGTATCATCTTTAAACTTTGAACACTCCAAAATCCACATATAATCATGCTATAACAGTATAACTCAAACAATCTCTTATTCTTCTGTAAAGCGGTTTTACACAAATATTGTATAAAACGGATCCAAATCACAAGAAAATCATGCCCATATTAGCGTAAAAGTAGTTATCAAATACCCCCTCCGTCCCAATAAATGACTGAGACGGAGGGAGTAACCCGTTTTATAATATACTTGTACAAGACCGCCTTACACAACTATTTGCGAAACATAAAAGGGTATAAGAATCAGACCTCTAATGTAACGCCATTCAAAAGGATTAAGCTTAGTATGAGGGTAATTGAAGCTGGAAATTGTAACAGAATTATAAGGAGGAAGTGGGTCCCCTGTACAAAAATCATAGGAACCCAGAAATAATATTAAACATAAGTTAACATAAAACCAACTGAAATTCACATGTTTAACCATTGTTTCATTAATTTCTGCACTCAGTTTAAGAAAAAGTGAGAAGACAGAAGAGGGTTTTTATTGTTAAAGTGAGTGTTTTAGTGAACTTGATTTTGTGAAATAGAAGTTTAGTAGCACTAAAATACTAGAATTAAATTAGGAAAAAATTGAGGTTGTTGAATTTTCTATGAGTATTTGGTGGACTAGTTTGAGGGAATTTAGGAAGAAAAAATTAGATTATAAAATTGGTAGTGTGAAGAATTTATGTTTTATGGAAAGTTGAAACTAATAATAATCAAATCATATCGCTCTTAATGATAAAGCGGGTCTAATATCATTCTATCGGTATTCGTATAGGTGAGATAAATCTTTTGCTATTTTCAATGCATTCTAGATTTCTAGGTCTGTCCTATGTGTAATACTTGATCTGTCTTAAGATTAAGACGGAGATGTCCGTCTTAAATGAGAAATTGTGTTGAAATATATTTCGTATGTATGTTATAGGAGTAGTATATTGGAAAGATAAATTTTATGGAGATATTGCGTGAATAATAATGAGATACAAGATGTCTATTTATACTAATGTAACATATAAGGTTTCCTAATCTAACTTGGAAATACTCCTTCCTATTCAGGGTTTTCTTCCCTATTTCCTTTTTCGGTTATTCAAGTTTTCTTCCCTATTTCCTTTTTTGGGTTGATTTGTGTGGTCCAAATTCAATGGTGTGTTTTGTGTGGTCCAAATCCACTCTCTTATTTCTTAGGGGAAAATGAAAGGGGAAGAAAACAGTGAATAGGAGGGAGTACAATATTCACTTTAGGAAGGGTGAAACATTAGGCAAGTCTAGCAAGACGGAAACCCAACTTGATTTAGAAATGATTTCCAATATACTTCGTAGTACTCTCTCAGTCTCTCCCTGCTGGTAAGTAGTTAACATTTTTCTATCTAAGGTATATATATCAGTCAATAGTTTATACTTTCATTTTCTAGTAAAATAAACCAAACCATATGAATGGGGGAGTGATGATCATTACATTTCCTCGTCATTTTAAGTTGTTTTTGATTTTTTTTTTAATAATTATAAACTCATATCTCTCTTCTTCCCTATTAGTCGTCTTGTATCTGTTGATTCGAGTGGTAAGAATCGGAGTAAGAACTCTTACCACTCGAATTTAGAATTGAGTATCAATTCAAGGCCGGACCGAAAATCAAAAAATGAATTTTTTGTAGACCGAAAATCGAACCTAAAACTTTAGTCACGTACAACCAAATGCCTTAATACCAGTAGGTCTTGCTTACGACGGGTCGGATCTTGGATGTCTACTAGGGAAATGAGGTGTCATAACTCACAAGTAGTCTTGTAAGTTGTAAAGTGGACTAATTTCTGCACTCTCGTAGTGACCAAGTGTACGCAATAGGCTCAAACAAGTGATTTTGTGGGTCACTATTCAAAAAATTGTTGTGTCAATTTAGTCAAGTGCTTAATTTCGTGGTCCACATCACGACTTTATTTGTTTACTAAGTTTAGAAATTTCATATCGTTTTCACATAATTTTGTTTCAGTTTTAGCTAATGCACTGTCAAAAAAAAAAAAAAAATTTTTAGCTAATTAAATGTAACCAAAAAATAAAAATCTTTTTAGCTAATTAATTTGCATAATAGATATATGGTTATCTTATGCTAATACGGTTTTAATCAACTTTGAGGTTGTATGCGACTGTCTCTTAAAAAGACTTGGTATTCTTGAAGGGCGAAAAGGTCGAAGATATGTATTAAAATGTTAAATCATTGATTGAATCTCACTCAACTCTTTAAACGTTAACTTTTGGCGGTGATTCTCCCAATCCAGACTCGATCCAGAGAGGTGACGACTGACGATGTACTTGCAGTTTGGAGTACTGATGCAAACTACGGAGTGAGTATGCTATTTCTCTAATATGGTCCTTTTGGTCACAGTTTATAAAGGTGCCAGACGCGACAATGGCTGGTGGTCAGGACGCGTACAGTGTAAATAAAAGACGCGCGCCTCATAAACACAGATGATTTTGCTTTGTATGAATTGTATCATGAGGACTGTCTATTTCCAGGTTATATAAACAATTACCCAGCCACTGCATACTACTATACTACTCCGTAGTAAACTTTTGACTCATGTTTCCATTCATTCAAGTTTTCCGCAGTCGTTTGCTTCCGGCTTCCCCCCTTGCTGCCACCGGCCGAAGGAAGTACTGAATATTGTACATGCAGGTAGATACAGTTTGTTTTTCATTCTTATTTAACTGTCATACCACTGCATTTAGCGCAGTTCCAATTTTACAGTCCTTGGTACGCCGCCCTGTTATACACTTTTGAACTAGTAAATTTGTCGAAAAACATTGTAGAGTTTATTGATCCGGTAAATAGACTCAGCAAACTTTGTAACAGTGACAGCGAAGCAGAACTGGAAATAGATGGCAATCTCAACATTCACAAATACTTCGTATTGATTAGAAATTCATTACACCAAATCACACTTGTAAGAGTTGTAAGCCTGTAACCCTTTCACACACAATTACTCCATGACTCATATACACAGGGGAGTTTTGTTTTAGGAATCAGAAAAAACAAGACGAGAATCGGAAATTCTGAATAATCAGCTCGTCGCACTCCATCAGACACGCTATATGGCCGGGTGTTGGACAAATATTAACCCAAAAACAGTACAAGCTCCAAGTTGAGAATTTCAGGCCTTTTATAATATTCAGTAGTCAATCAGGTAATTTCGAGACGGAAATGTAAGTATCACTCACCAGGTGAAACTGATAGATTCAAAATGCAGATTATCTGCCAAACCAGATCCACATATAGCCGCAACCTCGTGCCTCAGTCCTTTTGGACCACATGCAAGCACTCCTACATTAGACTCCTTCAGATCAAACAGCAAACCTGCAATACAGAACAAATACATTATTCCGCTTTAGCTTTCGCTGTAAAATTCTAATTAGACCTGACAAATGGGTCAGTCGAGTTGGGCGGTCATTATTAGATACAGTAAGAGTAATTTGAGGTGGTCAGTTTTGTCAGGTCTACTTCTGATCATTAATAATTCAAGAGTTTTCGATAAACTGGCTTACGCTTGAGGTTAGGCCGTTCGCCATAGTGAATTTCAGTAGACTCGAAAACAGACTGAAGAGGAAGGCTTTCAAGCTCTCTGTCAGCATTATAGTACTGTGACCCGGGTGTCGCTTGTGGTGTTACCCCTTCTAAGTTAACTATCTGCTTGGTCTCCATACCATTCCTTTTCTTGTTCCAAATCACCGCGAAACTTGATGTTATCGCTATACAAATACATAGTATCAAGAGGTACAAAATCGTCCTTTGACCAGTCGAGAATATCTTATTCGTGTTATGATCGATAGGGTAAATTACGTATCTTGTAAGGATCCCCATGAAAACAAGGAAACTAATAAAAGACGATGCGATTATGGCTCCGAGCCATAGATGACCGTTCTGGCCTAGGCTTGGGGAGATGGGCGCGTCACTAACATGCGGCTTGAACCACGTGCATTGCGGCTGGGTCAGGTGGTCTAGGGATTCGTGTTTTTGTTTTGTAACGTAGGCCTTGATTTGTAAGTCTAGCCTTGAAATGTCGTAACTTGTGCTAGACAGAGGGAGTAGGAGGTTTAAGATGGATAGTTCTGCCGAGTTTTTGAACGATGAAATGAGGAGAACTTTCGGCATTTGAGACTTCAGAGTTGAGCTTGCGAAGAGAAGGTCGCGAATGATGGAGATGAATGGTGTTATGCCGCTTCCTCCACAGATCATCACCAATTTTTCGTACCTGTTACACACATTTCAATCAATATCAGAAATCTCCCTACTAACAGAATAAAAATTCTCTTAGTTTTTCCTCCAAAAAGCATCTAGCTAAAAAAGGAAATAAGCAAAAGTTTCTTTCATTAAATTATTACCTTTTCAATTAATATATTCTTATTATAATTAAACTCTAATATTTTTAATTAAATTTATAATTATAATTTTTCATTAAATAAAATAAAATGATATTAAACAAAAAAACTATGAGTTGTTAAAATTTCCAGTAATGCAATGATTATTACTGTGAAGAATAACTTGACATATACGGTACTTACTATTTGCTACTAGTATGATAGTAAGCACCTAAGAGGACTCCATAAGGGCGATTTGGATGCTAACGGGATTTGAACCTAGGTCATGAACACTAACTTTAAAGACTTTACCAACTAAGCTAGTTGACAACTGCTGAAATTCAACATAATTAATACATAATAAATGTAAGAAGAGTCCTCAAACCTTAGGAAAGGGTTAGAAGCAGGGCCATAAGGACCTTCAACAGAGACTTCAAGGCGATCAACAGACGAAGTCGAGACAATATCATAAAGCTTCCTAGTCCAATTCCCACCAACCTTGATCATAACACTAAGCCTATCACTCTCCAAATTACTACTAGAAGTAATAGTAAAAGGATGCCATTGAAGTTTAGAAACCGCGGGAATATTAATAAAAATATTGCTTGTAGGATTATATGTCAAACTCGGGTTCTTAGCGAAATTGAGCTCAATTGCTTGACAAGACAAAACCCGAGCAGAAAGCAAACGAACACGTTGTCTCGACTGAAGAAATCGCAAATAACGATCGATGATGAAGAGGTAGATGCCCGGAAGCATGTAGAAAGCATAGGATATGCCAACATGTAGGAAAAAGAATAGCATGAAGACTATGTAGAGGTGGTGTGTGTAGAAGAAGACTTCGAACATTTTTCGTCGAATTCGAGGGAATGTTGCTATCCATAGAATTAAGCCTGATAGTAAAGCTATCTCCCCGGCTACATTTGAAACTCCTACTTTCTCCCATTTTAGTGCCTGCATAAAACATCGTATATGTCAATTATTTTAACTGATACACCGTTTGTTTGACTTTTTAACGTCATAATTGTAAAACTTTGACCATGACTATCACAACCGGAAAGGGGAAAAACTATTACTACATCTGTTCTAGTAATAGTTTACAATTTCTTTATTTTGTGAAAAGAAAATAAAGCAAATGTAAACTATTCACTCGGACGGAAGAAGTATGTCAACCGAAAATATTTGTATTTAACTATGTCTGAATTCTCTTGATATAGTTATTTTATGCGGTTCAAAATGACATGTTTTAAAATCATTGGTAATTGTACTTAAATGACTTCGTCAACCAAGTTAATTAATTTACTTTTGTAACCTAGCCTTTATATTATAAATCAGCTACACAAATCCCTCGGTTGTTTTATACTTTGGTCCGTATATAGAATCATCTTATCATTTTTATACTATTAAATTCGAAAAAGAGCTTACTTAACCATATATTTATAAAAAAATAAAAATGGACCACTAGGTTAATTCCTAGAATTTTAAAAGGGTCAATATTGCACTTTCAGAAGTCTAAAATGGATGTGTTGGTTCTCTTTAAAAATACACCACAAATATTGCTCTCCGATTTATTTAAAAATATTATTTCGGCGCCAACAATTAAAAATCAGTTAGAACTCCATAACGGTCACATCTGATAGAAGAATTTAAATGACCATCACCATCCACGTCGCAATATAGGAGTGACATACATACCTTTACTGATTTGGACATGTATTTATTCCCACCGAAGGAATAGTTTAAGTTTGTTTTATTTCTAATTATTAAATAAAGTAAACGTAAACTATTCATTCGGGCATAAAAAATATTGTTTCTAGCCCGGCCATGATATCACTCCAGCAGAACAAGCACTTATCTTTTGCAATGTTGGTGTATCTAAATATGTACAAGTAATACAGAGTACAGTATTTGATACTCCGTATTAAAAACTTTATGCTAATACAGTACTTATACACCTCATTAAACAATAATATTAATAAATGAAGTACATAAACATTATTTTATGCTGTATAATAATCTTATCTGAAAATTGTAAGGCCACCTTAAAACTCTAGAACGGTTTTTGTCAATCTGAGAACTCTAAGACGGTTTTTAAACCATTTTATGTTATTTACATAATTACATGGTATTTGTCTAATACTCCATACATAAATACTCGTATATATTTATAAAATACGTTTTTGAATAAGAAATAAACGTATCATAAAAAGTAAAGTACCTCGGAGATTTGACCAGAGACGGCCCAAAATAAGAGGTAGCCAAGGCCATGACAAGTGAAAAATGCCATAAGGGTGTTACCAAGCCACATATGATACTTGATACTTGCTTCTGAAGTTAACCCAAACATTTGTAATATTGTCGATCCTCTTGTTACCGGATAAAATAGCAACGCCAAGCATATGTTTCCGGTAAGCCCTAGCCTAAACACCGTCGCCTCCCACTTTGCTAGCCACCTGCATGTATATATTTATGCATGATGCATATAATTAAGTTGTATGTACAGGCAGAGCAGGGATTTACAGAAAAACAAATTCGAAAATTTAACTAGTTTTTTTTTTTTTTTTCCAAATTTTCACTTTTCATTTCGAATTTAAATGATTTGAATCGATTTTATATAAGAAAGTGGGTGATAAATTACCTTTTTTCACCAGCTTGAGGAGCAAGACGACCATAACCAACATGCAAGAAGGTCGATAAGGACCAAGCAAGTAAGGCTACGAACATAACGAGAAATGACAATTCTATCCCTGTCACTATTCCCAAGGGTCCTTTTACTATCACTGGTCTTCTCCATATTGCCAATTTGCTACTCTTTTTCAGTTTCCTGTTACGTCCAAACAAAAAAAAATCAGCTAGTCTACCTTAAGATGGACGATCCGTTTTATGAACGCCATCGTTTTATAACCCTCATATGAATTAAGTACGAGTAAAATAATTAAGCGTTAATATTATAGTGTATAGTATAAACACATGCATGCTGATGCTCCGTCCGAACCCTGTCATTCAACTAGCTAGGTATTTACGTTCTTATTCTTTTATGAGAAATATTCTACTGATGAAATCATGAAACGTAAACAACTAGTTGAATAGGACGGAGTAATGAGCGGTATTCAAAGAGAAGAGATGGACTTTAGTAGTCCTTAATTACCTGATTACTCCGTATTCACCATGAGGTTGTTTTCCCAAATGAAGATAAACAGACCCCAAAACCGCAACAAGGATCATGGGGAACGTATAAATCAAAATCGATTGAGCTGCAAAATTAATCATCAAACGTAAACAAATGAATAAAACATAGCAGAAAATACAACTCATAATCAGTATCCTACGCTACTACTCAAACTCATAAACTTAACTTATCAGTTAGTCTTCGTTGAAACTATTTCTTATTAAGTTCGACCATAAAAATATGCATATATAAGCATTATAAGATCATTATACGACGTACAAAATCGAAATTTCTAAATGAAAACACATACCTTGAGTACCAAAGTAAGTAGAAGTCATCTTAGCTTTAATTTTGGGTGTCCAATTGTATCTATAAAGATTAGTAGGCATAATAATCCACATAATTAAGTAACCTAATATTATTACTACCACGGTCGCCATGATCGCATTTCTTGCACCCATTGTAATATTGTATTTGTTGCTTTTATTTTTTTGCTTCAAATTTTACACAATTTTAAGGTTTTGTATGTGTTACTTGATTTTGTTGTGCCTAGAAAGTAGCACAAGAGATCCACTTATATAGAGATAGAGGGCGGGATAGAATTACGGTAACAAATATTTTATGACAACTAGTTTTATTAACATACTTTAAGTACGTTAGATATGGCATCACTAGGAGGTATCGAGAGTCGAGACTCAATATCATGCTCTTCTTGTGTAGAGTCGGTCATTTTTATGGACTTACATATTACCTAGATAGGTATCGAGAGTCGAGACTCAATATCATGCTCTTCTTGTGTAGATTCGGTCATTTTTATGGACTTACATATTACCTAGATAGCACGGACATTTCTACCGTATGTAACTTCTTTTGTTAATATTTTTAAAGTTTGAACATTTCATACACTCGATGACACTTCAACTCAGCATAATATAGATTCATATACACGGTATGATACTATGATGTAATTTAAAGATTTTTCAAACCATTATTATGTTCTCCTTACGGGACGTGTTTTATGTATATGTTGGAAATATGGCTTTTTTTGGGTGACGAGGAATTCGCAGCTGCTATCTTCGATGCATACTGGGTTAACCCTCGGATATAAGTGATAGCCTGCAAACCACCACGTATAACATGTAAGCCACCCGAGGGTGACTATCCATAAATACTCTACAAGATTACTCTTGGGGAGGCTTAATTAAACCTGAGTCATCTCCTGAAATTTCGCCTAAGTTTTTACCACTAGACTCCACCGTTGCAAGAGAAATATGGCTTATAATGTAATTGTCAGGTTTTGATTAATTGGCACGTAATATATTATATAATTTTTATTTTTATTTAGAACTGAATATAAAATACTTTTTACAAAACTAAAATTTTACTTTCATAACTATAAAGCACATATTTTATTATATATTCAAATAACGTATTTCGGGTTTCACCTTTCATGGGATATCGTGTCAAGTACCTGTTTCATGTTCAAATCTATTTTGATGCTACCTAAGTACCTAGCGTATTACATGTGAGAGGACAGTCCCGAGATGTGAGATGTCATACACTCATACCATATCACTAAGTAAACACCATTTTATTTTCCATTAATTTAACTTTTAATAAAAGTTATTGAGAGTGAAATAAGTGCAAGCATATGTAAGATTTAGAAAAGCAACAAGTTGGAGATAGTGTATGGAATATGGATGTCTAATTTAAAGGCATGGTTCATGGTAGCATAACATTCCTTGAAGATTACGTGTTACTCTAAAGCTAGAGTATACGCAGGGTAAGTTGACATTCTGTGATTTAGTCAAACTATAAACTTTTGTTGCACTTTAGATTTTGTGGTGCATATTATACTCCATAGTACGTATCTTCTTACTTCATCAAATTCCCATGGTGTTGTGTATTAGCGTAATTCATGCTGCCATTTTGGATTAATGGCATGAAATTCCATTTGTTTACGTTTGATGAGCTCAATATAGAAACTATAATTCATCAATGTATTTAGATAATTAGATAGATGATAATATTGGTTTAATCAATATATATATATATATAAAAGAGGGTTTTTCCAGGCAATTCTATTGGCTGTTGGAATAAAATATTAATAAATATGAACAACCTTCAAAATTTAACAAATATCCAAAATTTTACAAAAATCCGTAAATATTTAGAAAAGAAAGTGAAGCCTTGATATAATATTCAGAAATACTCCAACTGTTTAGGAAAGAAAAAGCTTTTCTAAAATTCGGCAATTGGCAACTGTCAAGGAAATAAAAATCTTTACTAAATTACGGCAGTATTAGAAAAAGAAAGATTTCTAATGTTACCAAAATACCAAAAGCCAACTGATCTTCAAACACTATATAAAGAATCTATTTGGCTGTAAAAATATTCATACAATCTTCCTCCAC
>JAGPOY010000348.1:0-25607 GCA_018983105.1 Silene uniflora | reverse complement strand
AAACACGCTATTTTGATCTGAAACAATAAGATCGTATTTTGTAACCATTTGACAGTCCTATGTGACTGTTTCTGAAAAATAAGTTGCCATAAACCGTACATGTGACTAGACGGATCATTGCGATTACATTTGACCATAAAACTCCGTCTTATTATTTCAAACCAAAATAACCGCTTGAAACAAGAGTTTGTGCAAAGTTATTCCTTAGTGCTCATGATTAGCACAAGCTGTCATAATATACATGATTTGGGACTGTTTACTACCTTTGTTATCATGTTGATAGCGTGACAATGGACCCTCGATCTACAGCCTTCAATTATTTAATTTACTGTTGACTTTACCTTTATAATATGGTCTACTATAAAGTATTTATATGTTCAAAATGCGATCAATAATTATACAAAAAGTCTTGCTGAAGACGGGCCGGATCTTGTAACGGGTAATTTGTGAGAGGAAATGGGTAGAGGGGACAAGGTGGACACCCCCATGTGTTCCCCCACTCACATCTCATGGGTATTTTGTGAGAAGAAATGGTATCCGTCTTCATTTGTGACGGATATGGTGTGTCTTCAATGAGATTTTGTGATAATTATATCCTCATTTCTACTCATGAAGTCTTTTCCAATTTAATTTGTTGATAAGAGAATCCAACAATCCGTTTTTATTGCCCAACCATCTAATGATATCAACACTATTCCTAGTATTGTTTTGTTTACCATTTAGTATCATTGTTACTAATGAGAAATGATGGTTGGAATTCAGAGTTTAATCGTATTCTGACAACTTTACGTAAGGGCAGTGTAAGGCGGAGTTTGGGTTCTTGGGGTGATAGAAGATTTTGGTTTCGTTTGTATTATCTTGTACTTGTTATAATGTCAATGAGGAGATGTAATTGATGATTTTTTTGAGGTTTTCTCCGATCTTCTCCTCTCATAATAATATATTTTAGCCACTAGCATTTGTTATCCTACTAATCAAAATATAATGTACTTAATTGTTTGTAAAAGGAGAAGGTAGGAGAGAAGACCCAAAAGAAAAGCTGCATGCTTAGCATTATTCAATGTCATCAATTGTTCTCGAGATGGATCAAAGTTGTCTTCAAATTGCTGATGATGATTTAGGAACTATTTTCTATAACCCAAATCTTAAGATAGGCTAACTCCTACACGATATAGATTTACAGGTAAATTCGAGCAATTGTCATCTCTAGAAAAAAGTAATCACCTTCAAATACAAATATTGACTACGTCATTATCACTAATAACAGAAAATTTCACTTCAGACGGTCCATTTTATCTGAATGTTTCAGATGGTCGTATATAACCCATTTACAGCTAAACTTGACCTTGTTTAAGTGGTAATAATATTTTTATGGTAAAGTTGTGTTTGTCCGAGATAACAAATTAACAATTTTGTCTTAGTTTGGCCCTCAAATAATGGCCTTCAATTATATTGATTGATTGATTAAAAAGAGAAAACGTGGACCATGCATGCATCCAAATTCAAATTATGCAAGCTGTTGAGCATGAGTAGAACAACGTAAGGCCTCGTTTGGTTGCCCGCTGGAATACAATTTCACCGGAATATCGAATTCATGAGATTTAAGTTCCTACATTAAGTTCACGTGAATTAGCTAAATACGTTTGGTTGCCGATGTAGGAGTTCAATTCCACCGGAGTTTGCAATTACCTAGGTAGGGCTAGGTAATCAAACTCCTCCACTATGGAGGAGTTTGAAACTCCTAGGAAAATTAAATTTCTACATCATGGCAAAAAATGAGCAACCAAACATCTTCTAATTTTTCAATTCATGAGATTTTACAACTCTCATGATTTAGAAGGGCAACCAAACGAGTCCTAAATATAACACTTGACTACATTGTCTATTGTCTCTACGTACATAATCATATTTCACGCACCATGCAACCCTAGCCTATCTAATCTCAATATTGAATATCATGTCATTGTTTGAGCATGCCCCACATAATAATGCCTCTCTTTGAACCGAATTAATAGGAGTTGATCTGAATGTAAAAGAAAGTGACTTAAAGTCCAAAAAAAATATGGCGGAATTCTAGTCGGGTAACCTTCTGAAGGCATGACTCAATGCAAAATACAAGGAGTGCTCCTATCTTTGGGTTTCTTTCTCGTGTTCAATTTCTTATTGGGATATTCTCTCGTGTACCCCTGTAGTTTTTCATTTTCTCTCGTGTACCCCTCCTTTTTCGTAAAAAAACTTTGAATAACAATAACTCCTATCTACGACGTCAGAAAACGGTAAATTTTTTTTTCATATTGTATGTCTTTATGAGATCTTCGGTTTGAAAAAAAAATCATTGTTTTTTGAGTTCTTATTCGGGAATTATGATCGGTCAAAGTCTATTGACGAAATAAACTTTTACCGACTAAAACTCCCGGTTACAAATTCCGAAAACGATAATATTTTTTTTCAAACCATAGATCTCGTAAAGACGTACAATATGAAAAAAAAAAATTAGCGTTTTCCGAACTCGTAAATAGGAGTTATTGATGGTCAAAGTTTTTTTACAAAAAAAGAGGGGTACACGAGAGAAAATGAAAAACTACAGGGGTACACGAGAGAATATCCCTTTCTTATTTATATTTCGGCGTTGTTTCTTTCGTTTGATTGTTTTTTAGTAAGTATTATATAGTAAAGAGTCATATAGCATTCACAAATAATATTAACTAAGTTTTCGACATATTGATGCAACCTATGATTGCCTTAATCTCGTGTTTCAACTTAATGGCCGTGGTGCTTACTCTCGGGATGGTGCTTCAATCATGCGCTCTATTCTATCTTTAGTTTCTTTGTGTCATTGTTTTCCCTTAGTCACTGTCCAAGACACCTTAATAGGATTGTCCATGCTATAGCAAAGGCTATATGCTAGGCCGTTTTTTTCTTTCTGACAAAAAAAAAAAAAAAAACATTAGAATTAAACATTAAGTTGTTCAGAAAACAAAGATTGCTATATTAAAATAAAACGTTTTTACATATCCTCCAAATATATACATTGCACGAACGCATGCCCGCACCAACTTTAGTTGTAGCTTAAACAAAATATTTGATCTAGAAAGAAAAAAAAAACATGATATTAAGGATTTCGATGGTAGCATGAACTCATGAACCTTGATTCCCCTCAATGGTAGCTTGCCTTACTCCCTTTCTGTTTTCATTGCCATCTAAATTGAATTGAAACATTGCATTAATAAAGCTCAAGTGCTCTTATATTTGATATGGCATGAACGCATGCCCTGTTGAGTTTATGAATTGTGCAGGAAAACAGAAGACATTAAACCAAAAATGAATATTTGAGAGATCGAAATTGTGTTAATTGTATTAATTGAATTGAATCAGATGGATGACAGAGAGTGAGGTGTATGACTATATACAACCTATATTTTGGACAATACACTTAGGATAAAAGCCTGTCAAGGACCACCTAGTACAAGCTAATAAGTTCAATAGCTTCAATGTCAGCTTCCTCCTTGTACTATCACTGTCAGCTTCTTTGCTTTGTTTGCCGAGCCTTTTTGTTCTTCTTTTCTACTCTCTTTTTGTTTGTCTTTTCTACACTCCCCCTCAAGATGAGAGTGGAGTTGTGATGAAACTCCCATCTTGGACAATAGGTATTTGTGCTGAGCAACATGACATGATTTGGTGAAGATGTCTGCTACCTGTTTCTTGGTGTTAATATAGGAGGTAGTCATAAGGCCTTGTTGAATTTTCTCTCTGATGAAGTGGCAGTTCACCTCTATATGCTTGGTGCGTTCATGATACACATGATTTGCTGCAATAGCCAGTGCAGCCTGGTAGTCACATTTCAGATGAGCTGGGCCAAGATGTTTAAGGCCTAAGTCTTGGAGAAGTTGAATAAGCTAGGTGACTTCACAGGTGGTCATGGCCATTGCTCTGTATTCTGCCTCAGCAGAGGACCTTGAGACCACTGATTGTTTCTTGGATTTCCAAGAAATAGGTGAGTTGCCAAGGAGTATACAATAGCTAGTGGTTGATCTCCTACAGTAAGCACAAGAAGCCCAGTCTGAGTCACAATATGCTGTGAGCTTGACTGCAGAATTGCTAGCAAATAGAATTCCCTGATTTGGATTTGTTTTGAGATATTTTAGCACCCTTCTGGCAGCTTGCATATGATCAGATGTGGGTGCTTGGAGAAACTGACTTAACAGTTGGACTGAGAAAGCAATGTCTGGTCTGGAAATGGTTAAGTAAATAAACTTTCCAACCAGCCTTCTATAATTGTCAGGATGTGGGAGTGGGGTTCCTTTCCCTGGTTCAAGCTTGATGACAGGATTCATGGGCAATTGGATGGCCTTGGATTTTGTCCACTCCAAAGGTCTTGAGCAGGTCTAGAGTGTATTTCTTTTGGGAAACAAATATACCAGCTTCACTCCTATCCACTTCCAACCCCAGAAAATTAGACAGTTCACCCAGATTTTTCATGTGAAAAGAGGAGCTGAGGTGGTGTTTGAGAGATTGTATTTGAGCAGGAGAGTCCCCTGCAATCACCATATCATCCACATAGATGTCTTCACTAAGGTCCCCATGTAGGAAGGCATTGGCCACATCCATTTGATATGTGACCCAGTTGTTGATGGATATAACAGCAAGGAAAGCCCTCACTGTTGACATCTTAGCCACAGGTGCAAAAGTTTCCTCAAAATCAATGCCATGCATTTGCCTGAACCCTTGCACCACTAACCTGGCCTTGCGTCTTTCTATGGATCCATCTGGATTATATTTGGGTCTTGTATATCCATTTGCATCCAATAGCTTTTCTATTCTTGGGCAAGTCAGTGAGTGTCCAAGTGTTGTTTTCATGGAGAGCCTGCAACTCCAGGTTCATTGCTTGAATCCATTTAGGATCCTGAATAGCTTCCTAATAATTAAGAGGATCAGTAGCTGTAGTGATGAGTCTGCTATGGCCAGCAAATGGCTTGCTGAGGTGTAGTTGGACAACATTGGCCACTGTTGTTTGAGCCATGGCTGGGTTATTAACAATATAGTCTTTGGCCCATGTTGGGGGCCTTCTATCTCTTTTTGGCCTGGTGTGGTTATCAAAAGGTGCAGGTGTGGCAATGTTATCTGAAACATCCTCAAGATCTGGTTCAGGTGCACCAGGTAGGTCTGCAGGTGCAATGGTATCACTGAGAGGTGTGGTGTCATCTGTGGCAAATGCATCTGATGTATCAACTACAGTTGGGGATGGTTGTCTTGAGGAGCCATCAAGTTTCAGAGATGGGAGAAATTGACTGAAGTTTTTAATCCTGCAAGGATAGACTGACTCATAGAATTTTACATCTCTGGAGACAAAAGTGGTCTTGTTGATTATGTCATAGACTTTATAACCCTTCTGAGAAAGAGGATACCCCAAAAAGATGCATGGGATGCCTCTTGGTTGGAATTTGTCCTTGTCTCTGCTGGGATTGTACACCATGACCAGGCAACCAAACACCTTCAGTCTTGAGTAGTCAGGGACCTTGTTGAGTAAGATTTCATAGGGAGTTTTATTTTTCAGCAAAGGTGTTGGCAGTCTGTTGATAATGTATGTGGCAGTGAGTACACAGTCTCCCCAGAAAGACAAAGGCAATCCAGAGTTGAACCTTATGGCTCTACTGATCTCAAGTAGATGCATGTGTTTCCTTTCAACAACCCCATTCTGCTGAGGCCTATCTATGCAGCTAGTTTGCTGAAAGATTCCCTTTGACAGAAGGAATTTCTTGCTGTCTCCTTCAGTCAATTCCAGGGCATTGTCTGACCTGAGAATTTTGATAGCTTTGCCAAATTGCCTTTTGATAAATTTGTAAAATTGAACCAACAATTGAGCACATTCAGACTTGTGTCTCATGAGGAATACCCAGGTGGCTCTGGAGTGATTATCCACAAGAGTCAAGAAGAATCTATGTTTGCCTCTTGTTTATTTTCTGTAAGGGCCCCACACATCTATGTGTACCAGATCAAAGATACAAGCAGCCTTGTCAGTTCTGACAGTGAATGGTGATTTGGTTTGCTTTGCCATTGAGCAGGTTATTCAAATTCTTTGACTGTTTAATGAGGTTTGAGGGACAGTTGGTATGAATTTTATTCTATTATCAGAGGCATGCCCCAATCTCAAGTGCCAAATATCATTATCATTCATAATTGGCATTTCATTACACAATTTGCCAGGTGCATTACAGGAACTGAAAACCATGCCCCCTGACTCATTCCCTTGACTAGAAGTACTACTACTTAAACTATCATTACATAATTAAGGTTGTGTAGACCTGAAAGACACATTAGCTAATTTTGGGTGTGATGATCCTTCACTATTTGACAAATAGTAGAGACCCTTGCTTTCTCTTCCTAGTCCCTTAATCCTCCTGGTAAGAGAGTCTTGTATGACACACAAATTTGCATAGAAAACAACAAAGCATTGTTCTTCCTTTGTTAGTTTTTGCACATACATGAGGTTGTGTTTAAATGCAGGAACATAATAGACTGATTTTAAAGTTATGCCATTTGCAAATTTGTAGGTACCAATATGGGAAACAATGGCTGTCTTTCCATTAGGCAGGTTTATTTTTGGTTTGTGTTTTAATTCAACAACCTCGTCAAGTATATTCAGATCATACACCATGTGATCTGAAGCACCTGAGTCCACAATCCAATTATGTGAGGTGTGAGAGGCATAGTTACAATTCAGATGAACCATACCTGCAAAGTTCACCTCCATTTCATCATCTGAATCTGGGTACCCAGTACTCTTTCCCTTGCTCATCAACTGTTCAAACTGCTGTGTTGTCAGAGTGATGGAACCACCTTCACTCACATCTCCCAGGTCACCTCCCAAAGCAGCATTTGCTGACTTCTTTCCATGTTTGGCATTGGAGTTGAACTTGCCCTTGCTGCACCAGATATGCCTCCCTTGGATCCAGAGCCTTGGAATCCCATCTTCTGTTTATAGGCCTGAGATTTCTCTGGATATTTCTTGGAGACAGGGTGATCTGGTAGGTAGCCAATCACTCTCCAGCACTGGTTTTTGGCATGCCCTTTCCCTTTGCAGACAGGACATGTTGTCACATGTACAACATCAGGGGCAACACCAGATCCCTTCTGACCCTCTGCAGCTTCTTGTCCAGCAAAGAAAGTTGTGGTCTCAGTTTCAGTTTTCTCATACCCTTTGTAGTTTTTTCTCTGAGCTTCCTCATGCTGGAAAATGGCAGCTGCTTCTTCAACAGTTGGCAAGGGAGTCATCATGAGTAGATGACTTCTCATGATGATGTAGGATGAGTTCAATCCATTCAGAAATTGGAAGAGCTTCCTCTCCTCTTGTTCCTTCAGTTGAGCATCCATCCAAGCATTCACTTCTGGAGTGATCTGTGTGACTGGTGGCCAGTCATTCATGATCTCAAGATTTTGCCATAGAATCCTGAGTTCAGTGAAATATTCACTGATGGTCTTCTCACCTTGAGAGACATCATCAAGCCCTCTATTGAGCATGAATTTTCTTGCTCCATTACTGACAGAGAACTGAGATTGGAGATAATCCCAGATCTCCTTTGCTGTCTTGGTGTACATGATAGATCTCTTGATTGGTAGCTCAACATTGCTCATGATCCAGGAGATGAGCAAGCAGTTGCAGGTGTCCCAAGCAGACTCCCTGAATGGATCATTTGTGGGTCTTTTGACCACTCCTGTCAGAAATCCTAGTTTTATTTTGGAGCATACAACTATCTCCATTTGTCTCTTCAATTCCAGATAATTTTCTATACCTGACAGCTTAGCATCCACTAGGACAGGATGAGTGCTTTCAGCTGGGTGCAGGTAGAGAGGATCTTATGGCTCCATGGCAAAGGGAGTAGTGGAGGAGGTGATGTGAGGAGTAGCTACAGTTGTGGTAGTGGAGGTTTCATTGTTGTGAAAAGGGTTTTCAGAAGTGTTTGGATTAGCCATGTTGAAAGAGTTGGGTTGTGTATTGCAGTGAAGTTTTTCTGAGTGTGAATTTACAGGAAGAACTCACTGATTAAATAGGCAAAGTCCTTGTACAAATCTGGTTGAGGAAGAGTAAATGCAGCTCCTCCCCGTACAGATCTTGTTGAGGCTAAATCAATGCATTTCTTGTATGGTTCTCAGTCTCCTCATTCCTGAGGCTCTGATACCATGTTGAGTTTATGAATTGTGCAAGAAAACAGAAGACATTAAACCAGAAATGAATATTTGAGAGAAATTGTGTTAATTGTATTAATTGAATTGAATCAGATGGATTACAGTGAGTGAGGTGTATGACTATATACAACCTACATTTTGGACAATACACTTAGGATAAAGCCTGTCAAGGACCACCTAGTACAAGCTAATAAGTTCAATAGCTTCAATGTCAGCTTCCTCCTTGTACTGTCACTGTCAGCTTCTTTGCTTTGTTTTGCTGAGCCTTTTTGTTCTTCTTTTCTACTCTCTTTTTGTTTGTCTTTTCTACTCTCTTTTTGTTTGTCCTTTCTATACTCTTTTCTACATGCCCGCACCAACTTAAGTAGGCTATATATAATAACTTTATGGGCTTGCCTGATATAGCATTTGTGAATGGATAATGAGGAGGAGATATGTGTGGGGAAATAATTACCATCAAATTGATTCAGAGAAAAAAATTTCCCTACATAAGGTTTGGCATTTTTGGGGAAATATTTAATGGCTTAATACTTCCCTAAATCTAATATGGGAGTAAATTTTCCAGCTCTCTTGCATCACAAAGGAACCGAACAATATAACCATGTGCAAAATAAAAGTACAGTACACTGAACGTAGCTATCATACTTTTAATTTCACCATTAATCCAACATTATCAAACTTTTTGGTTTATTACATTGCCAAAGTTCATAATCCTCGTCACAATCTAAGGCTTATTTAAAATCATGGCCAAAAAGTCATATTTCTCATCTTCATCCGTCAAGTCACGGAAGACAGCAATGTCACTCTCCGTCATAATTGAGCACAAAGTAAGAATGTTCACCCTTGGAATATCTTGAACCTTCCCTGACTCTTCACGCAAACCAATTAACCAACCTTGTAATTTTCCGGTGCTTCTAACATAGTAGTGAGTTGAGCAATTAGTGTTTTCAAGCATGGTTCCCATTAGATTTTCGAAACTCTTTTGAACATTCAAAATCTCCTTGTTTTTACGCAACCTTTTCTTGGCCGCTTCAAACTTTCATCTTCACATCTTACTAGTTTCGGAACCTTGAGTGAGTTTGTCACTTTGAACCTCTCGTAGTGCATTTTCACTTGTCTTATCAATTGCATCATGGTCATCTCTATCAAGGCGTATTGACCTTAGCACCCGTGTAACACCCCGTCCCAAACCCTGGGTCGGGAGCGGTCACTCACGGTAGCCCGTCAGGCTGTGTACATGACGCACAGATCAACACGAGTCCTTTCCAGTGCATTTTGTCCTCACTCATGCTCATCTCGGGAACCTTCTCAGGAGGTCACTCATTCTAAGACTAATCCCAGTCAAGTACGCCACGATTAACTTTAAGTTCTTTTGCATTCATGGATAACCGGAAAAGAAAGTGCACTTTGTTGATATGAGTAGTACTTTCATCCCTTTAAACAATAGTCAGATTTTAAGCCTATCAATGGACCTCTTTAAGGGGGTACCCCGCCCGAATAACGTTTTCGGTTCAATGGAGTATTACACCATTGCCCTGTCTTTAGAGTAGATTGTAACATCCCCATATGCCAAGGGTCCTTAACTAGGGTCACCCTAGCATATAAGGGCGCTATCATCTCGGTTTTCCGAGGTAGTACGCATCATAGAAACAATAAGGAAACATAATTTAAATAAAGTTAAAGTTAAAGTGATACAAGGCCTAAAACAATTCAAACTCCGAAAAAAAAAAAAGGAAGAGACAACTGTCTCAAAACTAATGTCGGCTATACTATGACGACTACTCGTGATGACTCCGCTATCCCATCCCGCATGCAACATCCATCATCAAGCATCATCTCATGCTAAGCCAACTGCTCACTACCCCCGAATGAATCACCACAGTTTTTAAAACATTTAAATGGGGTCAGTCAACTGCATACAAATGTAAGATACAATAGATATACAACAACATCAAAGACAACAGCGGAAGCAAAGTAACTCAATTCATAATCTTTCCCAACTCCCTTTTCTCATAAGTATCTGACTAACTAGTAGTCCTGCCAGATTCCTGCCGCGACAGGTAATCCATCATTGCCAGTGGGGACCGCAACCTTGCCACCAAAATCCCCGCTCATCACAACGAGCGAACCCAAAGTCTTAATGTGCACATCCCTCTTGGTCGAGATACCCAAGAGGTGACAAAAGGGCGTGCGACCACCTCTCGGAGTGACGCACTCAGCCGGAACTGTATCACAGCCATCAATACCTATTACAATCAATCATCAAATCATACTATTCAATCAACAACAATCACATATATCGTCTTAACAGCTATAAACAATTGACTGAGTAGGAAACCCTACCTTATTCGAAAACCTTCAAGCAATCAAGTACGGCTATCAATCGCAGAAACCCTCCTCTACGAATCCGTCACATATTATGATAACATCAATCAATACAAATCCCCAAATACCCCAATTAATCGAATTAGGATTTCTATAAACTAGTATTAACGAAGTTACCCTTACGATAGAACACTTCCCGATTAGATCTCGATCGTACGCGATGAAGAAACCAAACATAGCCTTGATGCGATTAGTGTAAAAGAGAGGGGGAGAATAACGTCGCTTTAATGTTTTTAGAAGTGTGTTTAGGAAAAATAATTTGAAATTGATTAAAGTTAATCTCCTCTCGTTTATACTAATAACCTAAAACGGAGTAGGACCAGCTCCGCCGAGTCATATGACTCAGTCGAGTTACCATTTTACAGACCCTTCTGTAAGAAGATCAGAAACTCAACCAACCCTTTCAGTTGGCCAACTCGGTCGAGGTAACCCCAGCTCGGTCGAGTTACTGACAGTTAGAAATCCGTAGTATTACATAGATTTCCTCCATTGCATCAAACAACAAAAATGGTTTTCGAAACATCCCTTTGGCATCTTCGTGACTTTAATAAACACAAATCATATATATAATACGCCAACCTCAGCTATATCAAGCAAACCAGCAGCTATATCAGCAAACAATAACTCAGTGCTGCTAGGTCAGACAAACATATCAGAAAGTAGCATAAGAAACAGCAAGTTATATGGTGTCATGCATCTGAAAATGGTTTTGTACGTTTTGTTGAGGTAAAAACAACTCAAAATGAGGAAACATCACTTGGAATACGAGGATATGTATATATCAGCAATGTGCACAAACTTACACAAGGAAAATACTTTCATGTTTGTTCAAACTATGCAGCCAATGCAGTGGAGTAAATGAATCAAGTTTAACACAGCATATTAATGAACTACAATAAAAAAAAGGTAATAATGCAGATGAGCACCTTGCACTGATAGGCTATCGCACACCTAACAAAAATTCCCTTTGGTACAACAAATTAATGTAGTATTTCTAGGGGTCGAATCCACAAGGAAGCTAGGTTGTTCTATTAGAATGATATGAATAGTCTTTCTATCTAAGTCGGTTTATAACGAGTTGTTTGTTGATTGGTGATAAAAACAATAATAATGAAAGCATCTAGGGAAGTCGGTTCAACATGTAAGAATTGTGAATGCATATGACTAATATGATATAAATAAACATTGTTCATTGCTAAGGGTTTAGACATCCGTCTCTCGACATAAAAATCGAATAGTCTAATTGATCTCTCGATATGATTAGGTTACTCTATTAACAACATGCAAATGTTCTACTTCAAATCCCGTGCCTCTCGACTTTAGGACGAGTAATTTAACCAATGATTAATTACGCGTTTTAGTCATCGATTAATATAAACATAAATGAGCATGTGCTAGAAACATATGAACAACATTTTATCTTTACCAATTATGTCATATTGCAAACACTTTTTATTACATGTCTCCTCTAGTCCCTAGACTAGAGAATTAGCTACTCATATTAAGATTAAAACTAATGAACAATAATATAAATGACATAATGAAAATGCAATAAGAAATAAAGAGAGAAATACAATACCAAATGGAAGAAACGAGACTTGAAATGAAGAACATAAATCAAAGGAAGGTTGTATTATAACTTGAATGGAAATGCTAACTATTGAATGATTAACTACTATGAGAATTACAAGAGAACTTTTGTGTAAACTAAACTAAGGAAATTGCTAAGAAAAGGTAAGAATAAGCTAAGATAGAAGTGTAAAAGAGATGTAAGAAGATGTCCAATGAGTCGTACAACACCTCCTATTTATAGTAGAATAGGAGGTGAAACGTAAATATGAGTTGAAGACCAAAAAGCTCCTGGAACCAGCTAGTCCCGATCAGGGTCATCAGTCCCGATCGGGACCCTAACATTCCGAGCTCTTTTGCTTAATTACTCCGATTAATTGCAATGGCATCCAATGTTTATGTTAAATGCCCTCTTAATTCACCCGGTAAATGACCTTCAATTCATGCATTATCTCCACATATGGTATCCTTTGCTCCTTAACTTCCTTTGACATTTGTAAAATGGATTTGACTTTACTTTTGTAAAATGTTGTATTAGTTGGTCCATTCCATATTATTAATGTCAATGCTTCATTACTTGACCATTTCATTTCTTGCTTGACTTGTGTGTGGACTTGACTTCTTCATTTAACATTAGTTGTAATTTCGGTCCATCATTTCCCAATTAAATCCAATTAAACTCTTCAAGCAAGTCCATACTCCATACTCTTCTTAGCCTTAGTCTTCTAGTGCAACATTCTAGCTCATCTTGTGGTCATTTTAGCTCATTAAGCTAAGTTCACCTACAAAACATGTCAATACACAAAATACACTAGAAACACTAATATTAGTTTAAAACACTAAGATAAGTGTAAATTATAATGTAAACTAGAGCTAACATATGGGGATAAATTATACAAATTAGGCACTTATTATGCACCATCTGTCATACAATTTGAAGTCAACGGTTACCATCTTTAGATCATCATCCCATCCAAATACGCTGCCCTTCTACTTAATATCAAGCAATGCATTAAACCGTTTTCTGAGATAACCAAGTCTTCATTCGATGTTAGTTGCTTTAAGTCCAACGTCTGGCTATTTTTCTGAAATTAACTTCTCCAAATGAACCAAATAACCAGATTTGAACCCACCTCCAGCCTTCCATCTTCCGTCCAAATGCAAGGATAACAACAATTCCACCAACACGGTATCTTCCTCCTCAGTCCACCTTCTCGAACCGATCTTTTCAGTACTAGCTTCAGTTTCAGTCGTCAAAAAGACTATGTATAATGTTTTTTAATGAGCAAACACGCAAAAACAGTTAAAAGTTTACAATATTATAGCTAACTCGTTCAGAGACAAATTGTAATACCCATAGTTTATAAGGCCTTTTACTCGGTTGAGTAGACCGAGTACTCGACCGAGTGACGGGACCGAGTGAGACCTATAACTTGTGGAAACATTCTGATGTTTGGTCAGTCGACCGAATAGCAGTTCACTCGACCAGGTGGAGCTTCACTCGATCGAGTGGAGCGGGCACTCGACCGAGTGCCCTATCGTTGTACAGTTTTACGCGTGAGGATGGTTGGTGGCCTTTCACTATCTAAACCTCGTCTCTTAGGATTTCTTTCTCCTAAAATCACTCCCGCCTTATCCCATCACTCTCTAAGACTTCTCTAAACATCACAAAGTTTATCCTCCAAGATCTAGCTCTCACATTTGAAGATTTGCATGTCCACCATTTTCCTTGTTCTTGCCCATTTGTTTACATTGTAAGTTAATCTCCATTTTTCCCCTCTTCATCATAGTTAGTAACCCTAATCTTCCTTAGTAACTTGTCTTATAATTAATTAGGGTTTGTGACTAATTAATCGGGGTAATTAAGGGGATAAAGTAGTAGTAGTAGTAGTAGTAGTAGTAGTAGTAGTAGTAGTAGTAGTAGTAGTATTATTGTGGTAATTAGTAGTAATAATAATTATAAGGGTTAATTGACAGGAATAATTCAAACTATTATCTATCTTCTCAAAACAGCTGAGCTATCTTTTAACTTAAAATAAACTCAACTTTGGGTATACTCTTCTCAAAATAGACTCGCTTAAATTTATCAGGTTATAGATGACCTGCTGCTAACATGGCACTAATAATAATAATAATAATAAATAGTCCACGCCAGCACACCACCATCCACCCATGCCCCCGTCGACAATCAACGCCACCATCCGCCCCCGCTCTTGCCAATCATCTACATCACTCACTTAGCGCCCCGCCAAATAAACACCACCCCCCTTACCCACTAGAAACCCCTTTGGGCACCACTCCGCCCTCACTTAGTTCACTTCTGCTCTTCTTCTTTTCTTTGTTTTTGCAACTTTTCCTAATCCAGTAAAAAAATGGAATCAAACCATCAATGAATAGAAGATCTAGGAAGACAACCATTGAAATCCCGCATTCAAATAAAGAATGAATTTATTAAATTAAACGATACTCTTATGGTGATTTTGCTTCATCTTTGACTCCACTCCTAACAACATTGACATCATCAACCCCGAATCCATGTTGCTTAATTTATTGGGCTGTGATGGTGCTTTTGAGTGTGATGGCGACTCCAGCGATATTTCTAGCAAATTGATGATGGTGATTTCTGATAGTGGGACATCGTTTTCAGAGATCGAAGAAGGACAAATTTCGGTTGAATTGTGGGAGATACGAGTTAAATGATGTTATGGTGAGATGAGAATGCGGTGTTAATTTGTCAAGAGGTAGGGTTTCCCTACTTAGCTATAGTGATAGATATACTATTATTTTGTCATAATTTCTCGTTTTTCTCTATGCATTTTGCCCCTATTTGATGCAATTTTACGTGTCTTTGCTTGCATTTTGCATTCCGATTCCCTATTCTATGAATTGTACCTCATCTTGTAGGATTTGAGGCGGAAACGGAGGAATTGGAGCAAGAAAGGCGATTTTGGAAGATAAGCATGTAGAGAAGAGGAGGAATTGCTGAGAAGAGGCTCCCACCCCACAACCTTGAAGACCAAGAAGAAAAAGAGAAAAGATACATGGAACTCCCAGCCGGGCTGCCTACCCCAGTACACCGGCTGGGAGTACGTGAAGATAAAGAAATAATTGAAGAAACACAGGAGGCTCCCAGCCGGTTGGGGTACCGGCAGCCGACCTACCGGCTACGTACATCTGATGATATATTTTGCACTTCAACTATCAGGGAACTCCCAGCCGGTCAGGGCACCGGCAGCCGGCGGCCGGCTGTAACACTTTTTACGCGCAACTCACCAAGCAACCTTGTAATTTTCAACCTAATTTCTTGTAAACTATAAATACCCCCTCCCTTAACCATTTGTACACACAACCCTAGATCTAGAACTCTCTCCATATTTATGCAAGTAATTCCTTAATCAAGCTTTAATCTTTCCTTAATTAAACATTAATCCTTTAGCAAATTAGTATAAAATAGTGTAATTCAATAATTTACATTTGGGTATTGAATTGCAATTGAAGATTTTAAAGAATTTATTCTCTTATTTAATCCAAGAATCAACCTTTCATTGTTGTTGGTACAATTTCTTTTTCCCTTTTGTTGCAACTTCAATTGCTTACATTTCTTGTTCTCTTTTCATTATTGTTCTAGTTAATATCATGTCTTCCACTATGTTTGCTTGTGTTCCATCAATTGTTGACCTTTACTTTTCTACTATGAGTGAGTAGTGACCCCCTAGGGTTTAGGGGGAATCTAAGTGGGGATTGATGTTATAACTTGGGTGATTGATATTTGGGTGTTGGGTAGAATTGTTAGTCATCTTAATCATGCATATATGGTGTTTGTCGAATTGTATAAACGAAAGTCCACACCTTTCTTCATTCTTTGCTTGAATTCTCTATGAATGAAAGTTTGTAGGGTATTTTGATAGCATGTTTAAGATGGGATTAGATGCTTAATGATGATTTTGTGTCTATCTGTAGAGAGACCATGAGATTGACTCTCTTACCTAGGCTAATTACTACCCATACCCCATTCCTTACCCTTGTTTATTTCGTCCCACTTAGGGGAGCCTGAAGACCCTAGTTTAGACGATATCATTTGTTTACATCTTATTGCATTATTCTCACTTTAGTTTACTCTAAATAATTATTGAAACTATAAACCTTTTATTGTTAGACTAAACTAGATTCAAACATACTAAGTGTAAGCCCACTCCATCCTTGTGATCGACGGCAAATCCCTCTCATAAGTGATATGAGTGTTTCATTATGCATTTGTTATCATTGCTCACATATTTCACATGGTAGTTGCATTATAATATGTTTAGTTGATACTTGACCAATTAGGGTTTGGTACATGTTATTGTTGGATATGGTTCTTGTATGTTGTGGGATTGGTAAGCATGATTGGGTTCATATTATGAGGTAAAATGTATTATAAATGTAAATGGGACATTGGTACAAAAGGGTAAGTTGATGTGGAATTTAATGTTGTGTCATATCATGACTTGTATTGTTTGGAAAAGAGTATTGTTTGTTAATAATTTTGATTTGGATTGTAATATTGTCGGAGGAGGTTGGTAAGTATATTGGTTATGATTTTTGGTTGTTGAGGAGACGTACGACGGTTGGGAGACTGTCTTACGCTTTGGTCGCCCTTTAGAGCTTTCCACTCCAAAGGGAACGTGCACGTTGGTGACTTGAGTCGGAGGGGCTGGTGTCACTACTCCTGGCGGGGGATCCGGTTAGCTCTCGGCCCGGTACCACGGGTGTGTGCCGAGTACCATGTAACAGACCGAGGTCCGGCAGACTAGTGATGGATGTGGTGGAGGAGGTATTGGTTGTAAACTTGTGTTGTCATATTATCATGTCATTACATTGTCATTCCTTCACATGTCCATTGCATACTTCATCGTCATATGTATTTTTATGAACATTTGTATTATAGTAACTAAGCTATGCTTTTAAAATGTCTGTAGTGAACCATATGACGTTTTCCGCTGATATAGGGAGCAGTGGATTGACAGGTTGTTATGCATACTATCTTGGGGACTTAGGAGCGGTCTCGCCTTAGTTGTCATCACCTTTACTTTTCTAGCTTTTTTACTCTTTAGACTCCGCCTTTTCATACATGATGGTTTGTAATAGGATTATTTCATGGGAATAATCCATCCTATGGGTGCCCTGCAAATAACACTTCATTCTATCAGTAATTCGAATTAAATCCATCCTATCCCCCTTCCTTTCCATAACACTCTTGAAAGACGGGCAACCTGAAGAACAGATCACCCTTGTGAATGACACAAACAACTACCTCCAGCACTCGCCTTCCTGGTCTTGCAATCATGATCATTAGTAGGTAACTCAAACCGACATACGGGACACGAATTATGCATCTGTTTCACCTACCTATTCACCTCAAACTCCATCATACAAACCGCACATAATTTTTTAAAAATAATTTTAGGTAATGGAAATTGAAAAAAAAATTGAAACTTATGTTTGAAAGGTAATGGAATTTTTTTAAAAATAATTGGATTTTAGGTAATGGAAATTGAAAAAAAAAATTGAAACTTATGTTTGAAAGTGGGTTTAGAATTAGAGAAGTGACGGCTTTGATAAGAACTCCAGGTCGAAGGTGGGGGTGCTCTCTGCTCTCCGGCAACTCGTCGACACCATAATTACCATAAACGCTAACGCCACTGAGTGTCCCCTTTCTTTAGCGCCCTCTATTCCTGATGTCGGAGCAGCGCTGATTTTGAAGAATTGACGGAGTTCAGTGGAGGTGGGGTGGTGGTTTTGACGGTGGTGGTTTTGGAGGTTGTTGAGTGGTGATGGTGATGGGTGAATGGGAGTTGTGATGGTGGTGAAGGAGAATCTGGAGATGGGAAAGAAGAAGTTTGGTAATTATAAAGAGGAGGAGGTGAGTGGTGACTTGATGTAACCGGTCAAAAAAATGGGCAAGTTTGTTCTGGGAAGAAAGAGGGATATGACGGATTTAATTGAAATTACTGATAGGATGGAGTGTTATTTGCAGGCCACCCATTGGATGGATTATTCCCATGAAATAATGCGTTTGTAATATTGGGATTAACTTTGAATCCCTTGAACATGTAATAACCTGGTAACTACAAATTATCTATTTCTAGTTTGCTTGTTTATGTTATCCTAAATTACTTCACTCTTGTATGTTCGCACTGCAAACTTGGGAAATCAAGTCATGTGGCGCCCTCATGGGTTGGGAATGCCTTGAGAAGGATCCCACTTATGAGGGTGTTACACAAATAATTGAAACATCTAAGAAGCAAGCAAACATACTCTATAAACTTAAAAGGCCGACGAAATCACCAACAACCATACAACTCTTTAGCTAAATTGTCTCTCCAATTCGTCCAAAAGACAAAGGCGTATCAATTGCAGTTATACGATCTTCATTATCATCCGTAAACTGTCTACAATACTTAGTATCTAACAAAGCTTCCATTTGATCAAAACTCATTTCTCGACCGATCAAATTATGAATAAGACAACAAGCATTTATAATGTTGATATGAGTATCCGGGTTATAAAAACTATGGTTTCTAAGTATTGCCCAATGCATTTTCAGCAACACAAAACACATTTCAATGACATTTCGTGCTGATAAGTGTTTCATATTATAGAATTCCATGTAGTTAACCGGTAGCCGGCCATCTTTCCATTCATTGAGATGATATCGTGTCCCTCGATAAGGAGCGAGAAAGTCTTCACCATTTGTAAAACCAGCATCAACTAGGTAATAACTACCTATCAAGTTAAAAAGTTCACAAGTTTAAATAATTTTACTTACTTCATTTTAATTAACTGAAAAAGTGGGAGACATTTCTCACCATGAGAAACTATAAGAGGACGTCGTCTATTAACAGCATTTTGGAGGACTCTACCATCGACCGCTGAACCTTCCCAACCGGGCAAAACATAGGTAATTGCATATCCTTAGTACAAGCAGCTAAAACATTTGTAGTTATTTCTCCTTTTCTTGTATGGTATTTAGGTTTGTCATTGATATGAACCGTTAACTTTATGTGTGTGCAATCTAAAGCTCCAAGACAATTCTACATACAATTGCAAATTCAAAAGAAAGTGAATAAAAAACAAAACAGCAGCCAATGGAAAATGACCTTAAGATGACTAAAATTTACCATAAATATTCCACCTTGAATCACCGCAATCCTCTTCAATAAGTTGTGGAGTCTTTATCAAATACTTATACAAGTGTAAAGTAGCTCTTAAAATTTGACGGAAGTTTCTACTCACGGTTTCTTTTGACCTTTTTCAAACGATGGACACGCATTCACTGTTTCTGTTGATGTGCTAATATATTTAGAAATATAGCCACCCTGCTTCTAAGAACATGTTTTTTAAGAAGACCATAATTTCGAATTAACTCGCACAACACATTGAATGTAAACCTGTCTATTCTACGTTGATCTAAGCAACTATTGTTATATTTATTAGTATTTTGGTCACAACTATTGTTATGTTTATTAATGTTTTGCCACAACTATTGTTATTATTATAGTGGAGGTCTCAAATAAATGGAAATTCTAATGGGAAGTCTTCTTGAGTTTTTCCTGATGAATTCGACTGTCTTTATGTTCATCGTGTCTCACACTAGACCTGGAGTTCTTGAAATGAAGGTTTCTTGTTTATTTTTGTGAAGTTTTTAAAAATTGGAGAAACTTCGGGTAATTGGAAACTTACGGCTGTCCGGGGAAGAGGAACCCGCATAATCATAAAATTAGAGCTTATTTTCGAACTAGAGAAAATCATAGACAATACCTCAATTTGCTGGACTATTAAGTCTAGAAAGGTTAGGCCACCCCGATTTCAAAGACAGACATGTAGAGAGCAATGAAAAATATAAAAGTCATTTTTCAAAACAAAACAATAAATCATATAAGACCTAGACACACTTTTCCTCAAAAGTTCCATTTAGCTTGAGCACCACAAGCTTATCCAACAAATTCGCCGAATCTACAGTTATTTCATAAAAAACTATTACCACACAAATCTCCGAGCACCCTTATGACAATATGAACACAATTAATTCAATTCATATTTAGGCTAACTAATCATAATATCAAGTACGGAGCACTCTGTGTACAGTAATGAGATTATATAACAGACGAAAACCAACCTCGTCGGGGTTTTATATCTTTGGGCCACTCGAGTAGTATTAACTAAAAATGGGTGACCACGCTCGGAAGTAATCTATGGTATATTTTCCGATCAGACAGTTACTCTCCCGATCGAGGAAATCACTCAGAATATGATCAATTGCAAGTACGACCTGAAAGACACATTGCATTGAGTGAGATATATAACGGACAAGAACATGGGTAGCTGATAAGCTATCGCACACCTATCCAAAGATACCCTAGAGTACGACAAATAAATGTAGTATATAGGGGTCGAGATCCACAAGGAAGCTAGTTAGTTCTATTATAATGCTACGGGTAGTCTTTCTATCTAAGTCGATTTAACGAGTTATTTGATTATTTGGTATAAATAAGATGAAAACAATAATAATAAAACCATCTAGGGAATTCGGTTCAACATGTAAAAGTCGTGAATGCATATGATAAACATGAGATAATATAACATTGTTCAATTGTTTAGGCCAATGACACCCGCCTCTCGACATTAGCATCATCTACCATAGAATGGTTTAATGGATCTCTCGATATGATTAGTTCACTCTACTCACACATGCGTATGTCCTTCTCAAGTCCCTCCGTCTCTCGACTAAAGGAACGAGTTAACCCACTTAACCAATGATTATGTGCTTTAAACATCGATTAATATTAACCAAAACGAGCATGTAATAGAAACATTATGAACAACATTTGATCTACTAGTTACATCATATGACAAACACTTTTTATTACATGTCTCCCCTAGTCCCTCGACTAGAGAATTAGCTACTCATATTAAGATTAAAACTAAGAGAAAACAATATAAATGACATAATGAAAAATGCAATAATGAAATAAGAGAGAAATACAATACCAAATGGAAGAGATAGGACTTGAAATGAAGAACATATAACCAAAGAAAGTTTGTAATAGAACTTGAATTGAAATGTTAACAATTGAAAGATTAATTTCAAACTACAAGATTATATGAGAATTTTATGTAAACTAAACTAAGGAAGGGGATAAGAAAAGGTAAGATAAAAGTGCCTAAGGATCGAGTCGTACAACACCTCCTATTTATAGTAGAATAAGAGGTGAAACGTAAATGAGCATTGACGAGCAAAGAGTAAATAAAAACCGGCCGTCCCGAACGGGTCCATGTGTTCCCGATCGAGAACGTAGCTTACCCGCATATTTGTGTTAATTCCTTGGTTTAATGCAAAGGTATCCAATGTTTAGCCATTATTAGGACGATTAATCACCCGGTAAATGCACTATTGACCTAGCATTATCTCACTTTTGGCATCTTATGATCTTCCCTTCATTTTGGACTTTAAGATTTGGGCTTGACTTTAGTTGACTTTACATTTACATTTTGTTGTAATTTGGTCCATCAAATAGCCATGTAATCCATGTAAATGCTCTATGCTAGTCCAAAGTTGAGCTCCTACTTAGCCTTGTATTACTAGTGATCCATTTTTGTAGTTTTTAGCTCATAAAGCTAGTGTTCCTACAAAACATGTTAGAATAGCAAAACATACTAGAAATACACAAGTTATCTCAAAAACACTATGATAAGTGCTAAATGACATGCAAACTAGAGCTAACATAGGGGGTTAAAGTATGTAAATTAAGCACTTATCAGTAGCGCACAACTTATATCGAACAAGTGGTTTAATCACTAAATATATCTATATATATCGTACTAATACTATCAAATACTAGTAATTTAGTACTAATTTAGTGAATTAACATTTAATAACTAAATATCATCTTATTTAATCATATTAATATAAGATATATAATTTACGTAATTTATTTTCGCAATACGGTTTTTACTCGTTATTTATTAGTCAATTATCATATAATTGAATAATAAATTTGCTTGGCTTGAGTTCCAAACTCAAATCAAAATAAAACTCCCTTGACTAACTTTTAGTCAATATATTACGACACTAATTAAACTGTGTTTTATACAATTAGGCTCTATTCTTTCTGACTTATTTTCATCAGCTCAGCTCAGCTCTATTCTATTCTACCAATATAATGACCATTTTTTGGTAAATAGTACCAACATAAAAATTAATTTGTAAACGATACCAAAATATTAACTCCGATTTACCAATAGTACCAAGTCACCGGAAAGTCGCAATTTTTAGGTGAATTTTCCCGCTTAATGTTTGGTTTTTTTATACCTATTCTACCCCTCCCCTATTTTCTAAACACTTACCCACCAAACACCACCTCACCACCCTTACTCTCAACCACCGGTACGACGACCACCACCACAGGTGACGCCCCCCACCATAGTGTCTCTCCTCACCAGCGACCATTCTTCCTCCCTACTATCTCGATGCGCTAAACTACAACTCCCCCTAGCCCGGCGAGCCTACCACCCTCTACCCCCTCCACCAGACAACAACAACGAGATGGTGCGTCGTGGTAGGTGATGGTGAGGCGAGGATATGAGCATGATGGTTGCAGCTATGGTGATGAACTGACGATTGTTGTAGAGCTTGGTTGTACGGCTGATATTGGTGCTCGATTCCCATTGACTTGGGTTTCAATTCCGAGATGAGTGGTGGTGATTGGTACTAGGCTACTGCGACGATTTGTGAATTAGATAGGCGAGGAGGCAGAGAAGGGACCATGTTGGTTTCATTTCGCTCTCGGGTTTCGGCGTCGGGTTCGCTGCATCAAAACGAGGGAGCAGCACGACGGTGCTTGAGATGGTATGAAGGAGTAGAGGTGGTCCACTTGTGCTGGTCTCGGAGCTGCTCCGTGACGGCAGCTTGGTATCTCGGTGACTGAAATGGTCACATATCAAGGGTGAGAGAAATATGAGAGAATAATCAATTAATAATAAGGGTATTTAGGTCATTTCATGTCATTTTTTGCCGGAAAGTGTGAGTTGGTACTAATAATAGCTCGGAGTTAATATTCTGGTATTGTTTACAAATTAATTTTTATGTTGGCACCATCTATGAAAAATGGTCTTTATATTGGTACTGATTATCAATTTACATTTTTTTTTAAATACATTACTTATACTCCAAGCTTTATAAAAGCTTCAAAAAATACCGTAAATGCTATAGTTTTCTCAATTCAGTTAAGCTCTATTAAATCCAGTTCATTTCAATTCAGCCCAGCTTCATGCAGTCCAGACGAAGTTCAGTCCATTTCAGTTCTACTCATCTTCAACTTAATAATATTTTTATTATATTATTAATATATATTTTTTCATTATTTTCCATCTCAAATTCGTCTTTTAATCAATCTCTTTCAATCTTTTCACATCTCATTCCTCATTTATAGGTATCCGACACATTTAGGCGTGTCTGTGTGTCCGACGAGTGTCGGTGTCCAACACGGTGTCCGACACAGACGGCTGGTTAGAAGGAGTGTCCGTACAACCTAGGGTAAGGCAATTACCACAATTATGGCATCAAAAACTTGAAAGTCGCTACTCCCCGTCTCCTCTGTCCTGGTCATTTATTTACCTATTCATTAATATGTGTCTCATTCATTCATACGTAATGATAGTTGATTAATACTAACTAAAACAAGCTACGGCCTAAACGAAAGTACCCAGAGTCGAAAACAACTTAGAAGAGGCGCGGGAGCCTTGCGCCTTTTAGAAAAGGCCCATGCATGGCTACCTTATTAGGTTTTTTCTGACTGTTAGAAGCCATATATGCCTTGTTAATTTACTTTGATTGAAATTTATTTGAAAACCTTGTACGTTTATTTAGACAGCTGTATTCGTAAAAGAAAGAAAGGCTAAGAAAGATTTGAAATTCGAATAAAAATATTAATTGTTTAACATTGATTATTAGAGATCTAGAACCGTAATTAAAAGATACTCTGTAAGAAATAATTAATTAGTTTCTTTTTTGAAGAAACCAATTAGTATAATTACTAATGATCTAAGTCAAATAAAAATGATAAATAAAAAAAGAAAGATCTATCTATATACTTAAAAGAGGAACTTTTAAAGCGATTTCATTGGTTATTATTTTGGAGCGATTTCATTGGCTCAAGTCTTGTGAATTATTTTAGTTATAAAATAATGAAATAAGATAAATACTAGATTTCATGTATACTTAAAAGAGGATGTTTTCGAGCGTTTTGATTGGCTATTATTTTCATGCAATCTAATTGGCTGATTTAACAAGCTAATATAATTAAGTTTTTAAAAAAACATAAAAAGATTTGTCTAATACAAAAATCTATCTATAATTAAATTAAGTTGTTTAATCTATCTATCTATCTATATATTTAAAAGAGGAACTTTTGGAGCTATTTCATTGGTTATTGCTTTGGAGCAGTTTCATTGGTTCACCTTTTGTGAATTATTTAAATATAATTATTTACTATATTAAAATAAGATAGATATATATATATATATTAGTATTAATTGTAAACTATTGAAAAGTTATCTACTTAAAATAACTCGATATTATATTATTTCATCTTCCTAACCTTATCACTTTGAATACTACTAAAGATTACTTGCTGCGATGCTTAATTTTGCTTGAAAATTGCCTCCCCTAAAATATCTTACACTTGATACGTTGCTTTTTAGACGATTAGAGACTATAAAGAATGTGAAGCCGAAAGCGCCTGATTATAATGTTATACTCCATCAGTCCCAATTAATGGAGGGGATATAGCTCTCTAAATTCACTATATACAATAAATGGTCTACCCAAACATTATGCAAAATGGTCTACCGAGAAAAGCAATCAATAGTACTATAATAGCATGTAAGTAACAATTATTTGCAAGAGATTTAGTAAATAAGTTAGTAAAAAACCAATTAAATATATAAACAACCGTAAAAATAAAAATAAAAGGAATCAATAAACTCAACAAAAACGTAAATGAAAAAAAATAAAAGGAACCAATAAACAAATACTCCGTATGAAGTATACAACAAAAGCATGAACATTGTAACCACAATGATTTCTTATAAGCATATATCTATAGGAAAATTTGGAATGTTTAGTATATATTGAGAATGGCAATGAGAGAATGAGAAACCATTGCTGCATGTTTGCCGTCTACCGATAATGTGACACCCTCGATTTTCGCGGAAAAGTAAACACATATTCTAGAGAAAATTTGCATGAATATGTTTGTAATAGGTTCAATTTGATGAAAACCTGTAGATTTTAAAAACTTTGAACCTGCTAAAAACTTTATCCTTTCAGAAGGTGTCTCAATATACAAGGTCTTAGATCGAAAGGGGATGCGACATAAAAATTGCGTGGTGTATAAAACACAAAGAGGTGAAAGTGTAAAATTTAGTTT
>JAGPOY010000347.1:0-25610 GCA_018983105.1 Silene uniflora | reverse complement strand
GATCTTTCCTTGTATGGCCGCACATCCACCTCAACATACGCATCTCCGCCACACTCATCTTTTGAATGTGGCAATGTTTCACAGCCCAACACTCCGAGCAGTAAAGTAAGGCCTAATCGCCGTGCGATAAAATTTTCCCTTTAATCTTTGGGGCATATCCTTATCGCACAAAAACCCTGTGGCACTTTTCCATTTCATCCATCCCGCTTTAATTCTGTGAGCCACATCTCCGTCTAACTCCCCATCTTTTTGGATAATAGATCCCAGATATCTAAAGGAAAAGGAATCCGACTCCTCAACAACATTTCCATCGAACATAATACTTCCCACTTGTGTCGATCTAGGCCCCGCAAAGTGACACCTCACATACTCGGTCTTACTCCTACTAAGCCTAAACCCACGAGTCTCCAAAGTATGCCTCCATAATTCCAACTTTCTCTCAACCCCCTCTTTCGTCTCATCAATCAACACAATATCATCCGCAAACATCATACACCAAGGGATATCGTCCTGAATATCCCTTGTCAACTCATCCATAACTATGGCAAAGAGAAAAGGACTAAGTGCAGAACCTTGATGCACACCAATGGTAATGGGGAAATCTTCCGTCCACATTAGTGCGAACACTTGCACTAGCCCCCTCATACATGTCCTTTATGAGGTCAATATATTATCGACACGCCCTTTCTCGCCAAAGCCCACCAAAGTACTTCTCTTGGTACCCTATCATATACCTTCTCCAAGTCGATAAAAACCATATCTATCCCGATGGTGTTCCATCAACTGTCTCAGGATAAAAATTGCATCCATAGTCGATCTCCCAGGCATAAATCCAAACTCCAAACTGGTTCTCCGAGATATCCACACATTTCCTAAGCCTCTGCTCGATTACCCGCTCCCATAATTTCATCGTACGACTCATAAGTTTAATCCCCCGATAATTGGAACACTCTTGGACATCACCTTTATTCTTATACAAAAGGACAAGAGTGCTTCTCCTCCAAGCTGATGGCAAAAACCATGTTTGACATGCTCATCATAAGAAATTGACACCTTACAGGAAACAAGCAATGCCAAAAAAAAAAAAAAAGAAAAAAAAAATTATAACTATAGTCTCATACCCGATGATTTGTTTCTTTAAGTTTAGGCAGCAGCCGATCCAGCATCTCAAGCTTGCCACACAGTCTAATAATTGGAGGGAGAAAATGTTTAGGAATTAAACTATCCACCTACAAAGAGAAATTAGTTCAAAATAAACATTAGTCACCTATGGTATGAAGGAGACTCTATTCACAAATTGGCAAGTCCTAGTAAAAAGAGACTGGGGGTGGGGGGTGAGCTTACTTCCTCTACGTGAAGGTGGCTGATATATGGATGATTGCAAATGTTCCTAAGCTCCATAACAGTATTGTGAATAGCACGGCCCTGACAGGAACATTAACCACCATTACCAAGATGAAGTGGCAGAGTGTAATTCAAATATACTAGTACCTTACAGGAAGTACAGTGACTTCAAAGTTTAAAAATTGCTGAAATGCAGATAGCAATAAATATCAAAAGTGACGAGAACCCAAGGAAGATATTCTATATGAATGCTTTGTCATGATACTTTCCAGAGAGGAAAGCATATATCGAGTGACAGAAAAATATAAGAAGGAAAAGAAACCTTTGTCATTCCAAGTGAGCCAAGATTCTCTTCAACCCTCGTCATCAAAAGCTTTTGGTATGCTGAAGCCTCACACCTGACAAGTCTCTCAATTTTTTCAGGCAATTCATTCTCTACCTGTAAGCATCAACAAAGATAGCAAATTGCCTTTTAAACTATCATTTTCTCTCCTTTTAATAGAAAAATGTTAAGATTTAAAGAACATTAAATAACATTTGAGGACAAAAACTTTTCTAGTCAAGAGTTGCAACAGGCCCGCCTTTTGAGTAAGGAGTTCTATAAATAAATTCTTTCAAAAGACAACACCATGATAAATTAAAGCTAAATCATCTACATTATGCAATGTTATTTCCATGCCAATAAACCAAAATGTCTAGTTGGTGCCAAAAAAACATTACACAGTTCGTGTCACTTTCAGACATAGTCCAAGTTTTTAAGCCAAGTTTTTCTTCCTAAAGTAACTCATTGACGTAGCCACCTTTCTGAAGAATCCAAAATAAATGGTATCTGGAAGTCTGAAGTTTTTATCTAACTAATAGTGTTCTGGTGGATAATCGATTTGGAGAGAAATAACACATATCGGTATATGAAAATTTCAATCAGTGCACGTTTTGCTTTATATGTCCCAACTCCCAAACATATCATATGTGCTGGGATGGATAATAATGAATGCAGTACTCGTCTCTTCCTTGCCAGATTGTACAAATCCTTTTTGCCGAGGATAATAGATTTCCAAGGGGAGTAAGTATTTCCTGCCCCACTGGATACTGTCAATGTGAGTTCATATATTGAAATGGATGATTGATGTCTTGATGAAATGTCATTTTCTGTGATAGCTAACAGAAAAAATGGCTTCTTTTCCAAGTCAAAATATAACTGGCTCTGTGGGTAATAAAAGTCACCCATCAAGTTCCAAAAGACCCTTTAAATTTTTATACAGAGCCATAAGTTCCCGCACAACCTGCTTTTTCAAACATTAATACGACTTGGCTTCATGATAACTGTCATCTATTTGTCCATATTACTAGTATGCTTATACAATCAACTGGTCTAATACAGATAAGCAATCTGTCTTTCTAAGCAATAGGTTGTCTCAAGACATGCGTACACACACTGGTTGCAATCTGTCTTTCAAAGCAATAGGTTGTCTCAAGACATGCATACACACACTGATTTGTAAGATAGTTCCCTCCAGAGGTTATTTCAGTCTCAGACAAACAAGCCTCATACTAAAAGGGAGGCGTGTGAATTTGGTCATGGAGACAAATTATAGCTGAGTTTCTCAGACTTGCTGATAAAAGTACATCCACAAATAAAAACTCAATAGTTGGAGTTTGAGGGGAAAAAATACTTGCTGATAAAAGTACATCCACAAATAAAAACTCAATAGTTGGAGTTTGAGGGGAAAAAGTGTAACATAAGCTTCTTTAAATCATCAATGTTGCTTTAAATGCAATACTTGATACAAAATATATATAAAAAAAAGAAAAAAAAGAATTGTGGAGGCACTACAGGCCCTTACAGCATCAGAATACGTGCATACATGAGCAATATGTGTTTCTGGTTTAAAACTATCTGGCAAATATCTCAGTTACTGCAGCAAGATAATCATAATATAAAATTAGAACAATTGAACAGACCTTGTGTTTCAGCCTTCTCAGTACAAAGGGGCGAAGAACTTGATGAAGGCGGTTTATGATCAATAAATTTTCCTCCTCCGATAGCAACGCCTGATATGAATAAAGAATAAATAAATAAATAAATTGATAAATACACATATCTTCTTTTTACAAAATATAGAGCTAAAGGACACTGAGAGCTGGCACCCGTGTATAAATACCCAGGGGATGACAGCCATATACAAAAGGGGAGCTGGATAATTAAGATATTCAGCTATAATGACTAATCTTATTTCTAAGGGGAAAAAATCAACCTATCTAATCAACCTAACTAAGCATATCTAGCAAAGCTTTACCACCTTGAACCATAATGAAATATCGACATGATGAAAAAAAAATACCTCATCGGGGGAATTGTCACCATTACCCTCAAATGGTTTATTGAACCACTGAGAAAAATCTTCAGAGGAGTTAAAAATATTTGGCAACAGAAAATTAAGCAATGCCCACAGCTCCTCGAGACTGTTCTGTAATATTTCAAGATCAAAGCAATTTCAATGAGCATAACATGGGATAAAGATACCAGCCAAATTTTTTATAAAAAAAACTTCAAAATGTAAAACGGAATGGGAAAAAAAGTTAGTCCGTAACCTGTAACGGTGTCCCAGTTAACAGTAACCGGTGGGAGCTATGATAATGCTTCAAATCAGCATTCAACTTGCATGATGCATTCTTAATTCGGTGACCTTCATCAATTATAACATAGTGCCAATGAATCTTACTCAGCTTAGGTCTATCATGCTTGTTCATTAGATATTCATATGTCGTCAGGAGGACATTAAACTTCTGGTGGACGATGCTTTCTCTGAAAAACCAATGAAGATTATTATAATTTACGAGTTAGAAACTAATCAAATGAAATCTAGCAGATTTATCAAGAAAAGAAAAAATCTAGCAAATTACTTGAAAAGTCTGCGCCGTTCCTCTGGAGGCCCTGCATAGATAATTTTGTTGATGCCCGGAGCCCAAAAAGACATTTCACGTTCCCAACCGGGCAGAACTGACGAAGGTACAACCACAAGAAAAGGTCCTCTATCATTCTTTGCCTCCATCAAATAACAAAGCAAAGAAATAACCTGAAATAATGATACAAAGGCTCATCATTAACTGTGATCTAGAAAATACTGAAAAGGGAACCAGTACACCAGCAACCATTACTTCTCAAATCTCACCGCCGAACCACTCGGTCTATACCTGAACAGTTTTTCCAAGCCCCATTTCGTCAGCAAGAATCCCATTCAGATGATTGTTGTACAGTGAGACAAGCCATCGCAGACCATTCATTTGGTACCTGGATGTGATTTAAATTATACAAAATCATTTACCAGGTGTTGCTTAATGTAATAAAAAGTGACTTTCAGAAGGAATGTGAAACAGGAAGCGCCTAATGTTACTCACTCTCTCAGCTTTCCACCTTGGATTCCAGCTGGTTGTTCAGTAATGCTTTCCTTGATGCTGCGTAAAATTAATAACTAAAAGGTTAAACAACCAACAGTAACATATCTAGTTGACAAACAGCATTTTGATTTTTGACGTACCAAACCTCATAATAGGTCAAAATAACATTGAGATCTGACTCTTGAGAAAAGTCAGCATAACACAGCAGAACCTAATACTCCTAAGCTTTCTGTGACAGTCACTAAAGTCAATCCAAACCAACTTCTGATCATAATATGACATTGTAACAACCAACTAATATTCACTCTTATTGTAACATGAAACATAGAAGTCCATGCATCATTTATGTGCAGAAATCAACAGTTGTTCACTTACTTCTTTTTCCCTTTATTATATTGTATTAATGAGATACTCCTTCCTTCCCATTCATTTAAATACGTTTTCTTTATTTGGGTGTCATATTTTCATTTTCAATAAATGCAAGTTGTTTTTCCTTCACATGTGCGAGTTACTTTTCCTCTTTCTCTATTTCTTAAAGCACATCATCACTCATTTCCTTGGTCTTTGTGCCAAACGAAAACGCAAAGAAATGACAGGAATGTAGGGAATACCATTTATATGTTAACGGTAAGGAGATGAGAATAAAACCACAAATTATAGAATAAGACAGTGTTACAGTGTGAAATGGTCCTTTTATTGGTTAAACACTCATCTATTACTATAAATAAATAAGCGTTTTTTTATATAAGAGGACCGTCTCACAATGTAAGACAGGTTTACACAACAATTATTGGAATAAAATAGGCTACTTTTCTATCTTATCTAATTTCCAAGAATCCATAAAAGTGATCTACAAGACTACACCTGCAGTATCATTGCGGCTTATTCCTGCTTGATATCAGTTAATTGAGGTTGCAGTTAATACCCAGTTAGTAAGTTACCAAACAAACTCTCAATTTGCAAACCTCTTCATTTTTTTTTTTAATGACTGGTACCAATTAAATGACGGCAAAAGAGTGACACTAAGATACCAAAAAAAATTCTTCATCAGGATGGCAATTGTAAACAAAAGACAGCCTGAAATACAGAAATGTCAACCAAGAGAAACTGTTCTTCACAAACTAAAGCATACCCCATAAAACAACATCCATTTCATAGCTTAGCAGTGGTAGATGACAACACTTAATCAAATTATGCAGCTCTCACACGAAACATAAATTCTTGGTTAAGGCGATCTTGCATGTGAAACCTCATTACACCTTACTTAATACCCTTTCTAACAACTTTAAATAAACAGCATAGTGTACAGGAAGGGTAAATATGTCTTCACTGGATGGTTTTACAATAATTTAGTGTTAACTGTTTGACAGGAGACTTGATGCACATGAAATATTAGGCATCGAGTTGTATTTGAGAGATGGCTCAAGCATATTACTCATCCAACAAAATATATGAAAATTTGACAAGCACAAAACAGCATCTTACAGACTATAAAAAGGAGCAAAATAATAATTAGAAATATAGACATCCAATGAACAAAAAAAAAATTAAAGAGCACTAGAATATAAAGATTAATTCCCACAAGGAGTCACACCGAAGCACAATAACCATCCAACATCTACATTGGAAGTGGAGACAGAAGGAATCATAAGTACATAGCAAAGGATTTTGAAAAAGGTAAGAAATTGGAGAAAGTTTATCCATAGAGATGGCCTAGTCAGAGAGTAGACTCTATTGACTATTCCACAAAAGGACTTGGCTCCAGAGCCCAATTGGGTGGTTATTTCCAACCCTTTCATCAATTAGCCTCGTCATACCTGACTAAACAAACTGTTATTTAAGGATGTTACGCATCTTCCCTTTGTAAATCTCCCACTAGTCATACATAAACATTGTGTGACCCTGAATTACTGTAACCCATTTCAGTAGAATTGACGAGATAGGATAGTCACAAGTTCACAACTTCCGAGCATACGCCGAGACACATACTTGTACTACCTCGGCTATACAACAGACTCCTCCTTCCCATCTAAGCAACAACGAAATCCCGAATACAGCCATCGGACTCAGCTGTGTCTCGGAAATGCCTATTTTTTTGAAATTTTCCATGTTTTTGGCCTAAATTAAAGTGGTCTATTGTGTTTGAAGGAGTGTCGTGTCAACACGTGACACGCAGCTAGAATGACGTGTCAATGTAACAAGTTCTCATCTTCTTCAAGGAGCGTCAATTGTCTATATCTTCAGAAACAACATTCCTATTCAGATACTATATGTTTGCTAAAAGCCTCAATATTTAGAAAGAAAATAACTCAGCAAGGTCTGACAAAGCTTTAACGCTTAGCTAAAGTAGATACCTATGAGCAATCAGATAGTACTTCTCGTTGCTTTCCTTGTAGTGCTGCAAAACAATTTGCCACGGGACATTTTGAGAGATAAAGCCACAATGAAACATAAACTAGAATAAAGACACTGACTATAACTTGCCTTTGCCTGATCAGTGTCATCCTCTGTCTCTGCAGCATTTTCACTGCTCGCGTCAAAAGTGGCAATATGATTTTCATCAATGTCAACTTCCCGAGCAGAAGTCTTTGCCTCCTGCAGCTTGGATCCAAGCTTTTGAAGATACTTCTCGGTCTCTTTGAGTAGTTGCTTGACTCTATCAGATTTTGCATCCTATCATAAAATTCAGAGAAAATTGGTAACTGCTAGAGACAAATTTGAAAAGATGAGAACGGTACTTTAGAGCACCACACACCTGAACCATCCGTAAGTACCCTTCCACATCATTGATTTTCAGTAAGTTAATCTTTTCACGCTGGATTCTGTCGATCTTTTCCCGGTGAATACGCTCCTTCCGTTTATGGAACTCCTTCACATATCTATTAAATCCCTTGCAACGCTCTCTCTTAAACTTAAACACGTCTTCCAGCCTCTCTCTGAAAATAAACATCAGCCAACCCATTAGTTTTATCTACAACAAAAACACCTGACTGCCTCAATGGCTCCTACGGACTGCGAGGTAGGGGGGGGTCGGATGTATGCAGCCTTACTCTTGTACTAGCAACACAAAGAGACTATTTCTGAATGACCCAAGATGAAAATTGCGTCAAATATTGCATCAAAGTACAGGTACTTCACACGAGAAAGAAGTGCAGCCACTTTAGTGAGCCATTTTGCTTTATTCCATCATAATCCAGAACCAAAGAGTAGCGAGTCACTCCATTGGAAATGGAATGACCCCATTAGCTTTAACTAATGTAAAAAATTTAACAAACAAAATAGCTCATAGTTCATAATAAAGAGCAAGCCAAGGATGAGAGGACAAAAATTAAACGCACCTGTGAACTTCTATTTCACTGAAGAACTCCTTCTGCCTCTCACGGATCCTCTTTTGTCGTTCTTCTTTCATTTTCTGCTCATACTTTTCGACATGCTTCATCCTTCTACCAATTCGATGTTTCTTAATTGATTTCAACTGGTCCATTTCGGATTGAACAGGCTTAAAGAAATCGTTCATAATATTACTGCAAATATTCGGGATTTTACAAAAAGTCAAGCAGAAAAATCATGTCAAATCAGGCATGAATCACCAGTTTTAGTGAGAAAATATACAGCAAACTGATATATAAAAGCTCTGCCCAAGACAAACTATATAATCACCTTCGAAGGCGACGCTGAAGCTCCAACAACTGAAGCTTTTTCAGTTCAATAACACTCCTTGTTTTTGCAGATATGTCTTCAGAAGAACTTACAGTTTCCTAGACACAAAGAAGACACGAAATCAGTGCTAAGAACATTTGGATTTGCACCTTTTCAGCATGAAACCAAATGCAAAATTAGTGTCATGTCACCACCTTCTTCTGATAGTAAAATTCGTTAACATGCAATGCTGATATAACATTTGGGAAGAACGAGGTACACAAGGGTTCAAGGATCATCTGTAAGTAACTTCTGTGTGTTTTCAGCACACAAGAAAAAATAGATAGATGAATGTAAACGCCCCAACCCTACCTCACCGTAGGCGAGAGCCCTTGAGATATCTGGTAATATTGCTGTTGTAATAGCACATTGCACGATATTTATAGAGTTTTTACTTTTTAGTTTAATATTTATTCATTCCAAATTTATACCTTAATATTTTCATATGTTCACCTATTTTGATATGAGAAAGAAAATAAACTGCAAAACTAATAAAAAAAATTGTTGTCATGAATTTTTTTTTTTTTTGTCACAAAGTTAATGATTTCATTTTACAACTTTTCTTAAATTATCTTAATGAATTTTTTCATAATATTGGTTTATTTTATTTTTTTATACGGTGCAAGGATACAGCAAGTCATTTTCTTAGAAAAATAGCAATTTTGTATTTTACAATTGTATACCCTTTTTAATTTATTTTTGATTAAAGTATTATAATTTAGAATTAAATGAAAAGTCATGCTTTAAAAGAAAAAAGATAATAGTTTAATGGGAAAATCACATTTCTTTCCTTAAGTAGATGAGTTTGGAGGGAAAACTTTTGAGAATTTTTATTCTCTTAGTAGTAAGGGGGATTTTAAATTGAATTGCATAACTAACCAATAGAATTGAGTAATGTCATAAAATGTATATTTTAACATTTTTATTCCACAAAGCTAATGATTTCATTGTATAAAATTTCTCACATTATTTTAATACTTATTTTCTTTGTTGCAGCTAATAATAGCATTTTATAGTTTTATTTTATACGGAATAAAGTATGCGTCAAGTCATCATTCGCTAATAATAACACCAATCCCCTATCAAAGAATAGGAGTTCTCCACAATGTTTCCCTCCAAAAAGCATCTTCTTAAATAAGGAAACTAACTACAATTAAGTGCATTCACTAAATAAGGAAACTGATAATTATATTTTATTTCATTAAATTATTATCTTTTTATTAAATTTAATAATTTCATCAATAATTATATTATTTTCACTGAACTCTAAACTATAATCTCTTGGTCACAATACAAATAAAAAATTTATAATAAAACTATAAATTCCTAAATTTTTTATTGATCTTATTATTCGAGAATGATGACTTTGACCCATACTACGCTTAAAACAAAACTGTAAACCGCTATTATTATTTTCCTCACAAATAACATAATTTAAAAATTGAAATCATTAGCTTTGTGGTATAAAAAATATTCTGGTTAAAATACATTTCAGCAAATTACTCAATTCTCTTGATTAATTGTTAGTTACAACCTTTTTTTTGAATGACGAAAAATATGAACAATTAATGAGATACCACTATTATAGTATTATATAAGTAAAAGTAATTATTAAAAATAAAATAAAAAACCCTATATACCGTGCATTTATTGCATGGGGTCTAAACTAGTGAAAGATTAAGCATTTTGCAATTTATTACTTTATAGCTTTATATCAATTTCATTCTACTTTAATTAAAAAATCATAGTTTAGAGTTAATGAAAAATTTACAATTTGATGAAAATATTATATTCTAATGAAAAGATAAGTATTTTATTTTAAGTAAACAAATCATAGTTTAGAGTTAATGAAAAATTTACAATTTGATGAAAATATTATATTCTAATGAAAAGATAAGTATTTTATTTTAAGTAAAAAAATTATATTTTACAATTAATGAAAATTACAATTTTCTGAGAACATTGTATTTTAATGAAGTGAGAATTATTTAATGATAGAAATCTCATTTGTTTCCTTATTTAACTTGATGCATTTTGGAGGAAAACTTTTGAGAATGTTTATTCTCTTAGTATATAGGGGATGAAAATAACCCAAAGTAGAATACATTATTAAAAAAAAATGCAGCATTCTTCTTTATATCCGACAGTCCAGCATTCCAGTTTACCCGCTTCAGTGGGATAGGAAAGCTATACATCTAATGTTTCCTTTCTATCTGGATTTGAATTTCCCTTATAGCCTACCGAATAGCTAGAACCAGAAGCTATATGAAGAGCATACTCTTGTCTACTGTTTACTTTTGTACACAGGTGAAGACCCCATTCATTTTCTAAATTATTAATACTAATCCCCCTGTATGTAGCCATTTGACATCCATTGGTCACATAAATAAATAAAAACTTAAGTCCATGCATTCATACAAATTTCTAATGTAACTCCTACCAATAAAGACACAAGTCAATGATGACTCTAGGGACCGACAGAAGTCTTCTAAGACGAACTAAGTGGGTACAGAGTATTATATGTTAAATAGTCAACAAGTAGTCGTCGCAGTTGTCCGGCAACTATCTCGGATAATTGCCAACATGTAAAAAGAGGCTCCATTATATATCAAATAAGCAAACAAGTTCAGAAGAGAAAGTAACCTTCAATTCACTGAAGCGGTACGCAATTCTCTGATCTGCTTTTTGTAGCTTGCGAACCCACTTCTGTTCATTGACAACTTTCCTCTTCTGGCAAGCCATAATCCATTTTTCAGAGAGGGTCTGCTTCGGAGAAGGGGCCATGCCAGCAGAGACCGACTTATCTTCATCTTCAGGTTCAGAACCAAGAGGACTAGAACTTCTGCAAATGTAGCTAGAATCAAAACCAGCAACTACTTTTGACACATCAGTGGCTGACATTGTTTTATCCAGAGCACCATTATCATCTGCAAGTTAAATTAGAAAATGGTAAGCATTACGGCGAGAGACAATAAAAGACTTTAGGAAACTGTGACGCTGAACTAATGCATGCAAAGATTGAGTTAATGACCAGAGAATTACTATGGAACAATATGGGTACTCATGATCCATACAGCTTCCAGTAAGAGAAACAAAATGATATTCCCTTTGTCCCACACCATTGTTTTCACTCACTTTTAGCTTGTCCCACAGCATTGTGTAGCTTTTGCTAATTTGGTTAAGTACTGACATTAGTAAATGACAAAGGTACCATTTATTCCCTACCCGCCTCAGCCGTCGCCATCCCCCTTGTACCTGCATAAAATTCATCCTCACTTTTTTTCCTCCCTAAAAACTGATTCAAAAGCAGCTACCCACAAACAATAGGAGGGATGTATATTAAAATTTCCTATGATTCACGAGGAAGTTTTTAAGGCCAACACATGGCACTCACTCTAAAAGTCCTTCTGTTAAAAAGTAAGTCATTTCCTGATGTAGTTTTATAACACACCTTCAGTAACACGGATTGCGTTCCAGGAAGTTGACAAGTGAATGCCTGCACGCTGCGCATGTAGAATGTCGCCGTCATGTTGAGATACATTAGTTGAACTATCTTTGCTGCTTCCTAGCTCATATGGAACAGAAGCAGGCAATGCACTGTGAGAGAAGTCATTTTGGCCAGGAGCTGACCATCTAGCCATCTCAGGCTTCAGCGGGTTGTTTGTGGCCAAAACATTATCTCCCTGGTTGGTTCCACCAAGCTGCAAACTGTCCTCACGACTATGGACAGCTGGACTTATTATGTTTGATCTATCTAGCTGCAATCCAGCTGTCAAGAGCACTGAAGAATTAGAAACTTCCTGGCTCTGTGTTTCAGCCTCAAAAGTCCCTCTTCCAAGAGGATTGTGCTTTTGTGCATCAATGTGTGAAGCATTTTCCAATATGCCCATTTTCACCCCAGCAGCTTGTAAGCTTTTAGTTTCATTTAAAACAGCATCAACATCTGGCCCACATCCAGCAGCTGCCGTTCCAATAGCCACTCTCTCGTTCTTTATCTGGGCTGGGTTTACTCGTGCCAAAGTAGCTTCAGCTGAGCAGCTGGACTCAATAGTAGTTGGCTGTTTCCCCCGGTCTGAAGTTAGCTCATTCTGAGCTCCATCAACACTTCCAATTGTTCCTGGGACCATCAACACAGAATGTCTTCTCATCAGAAAAGCGACCCACTATGAAATCAAATATAAGCCACAAGTCAAATCGCGGCCTAGTTATCAAGATCTTAAAGGTTACCGAGGTGGCACTTTAAGGCCGTTCAGCCGCATTAATAGAGCAACGACATCAGGCCGCGACGACCCGATTCCAAAATCCAGTCTTAAAGCGCGATTTAGCATCAGGCAACTACAGAACCCCGCAGGAAGAAAATAAAACTAGTAAACGTTGCAGCAGAAGTACCTTCTTGAGTTAGGATGTTACCAAGAGCAATCTCAAGATGAAGTCTTTTGGGGGCTAAACCGTTCCTACACACGTAACAGCAAATCAATATAGCGAATTCAGATATATTAATGACAATTGACAACCATATATAGTTCAGTACACACCTGAAGGCTAAAAACACAAGACACTGGGCTCTCAGTTGTTTCAAATGGTGCTCTTTAAATGGCATGCTTGTAATAGCTGGTGCTTTTCCTGTATCTCTAGTGGCTGGACTTCTTAGTCCTCCCACTTCACTGAAAGTGGGGTTTGCAATCTGAGGAATCAATGCAACTGAAAAATTAAGAGCTCTGAACCGGAAGTGTTCAACAATGAAAAGACCATGCAGAAGGAAGTCAAACTTACGAAACAAATGAACTTATGTAAAGCACTATACTTCACCAAACGCAACAAAAGGCTGCTAATGACGATAATTAACAACACGAGCATGTCGGCTAAATTAATTCTTTTATCAGTATCTAAAAAAAAGGGTATATCCTATTTCAGACTAGTTGTGACAAACGGTGTATACACTTAAGCATCCACATGTTTTGCTGAACAATTGTTGATTTCTTCTTGGTAGGACGATCAATTTGCAAGTGAAAAACAAAACGGAGTATCGATTATAGGACAACAAGGGAGTCACATCATTGTGAATACAGACACCAAGAGTGTGACACCCATACAAAAGAAAGCTGGGTGCTGCAGCTCATAGGCTGTCAAGGTGATCATATCTACAAAATACACAAAAATTCAACTTCCAGTGAGAATGGATCACTTGACTTCAACACAATGATAACTTCAAAAAGCAGGTTTCGAACTCTTGACATGTACAAGCAACATCATCAAAGTATGAGGATTTCCTCAGCATGCTTTTGGAATACACTTTTAAAATAAAACAATACTGCCTGGCATTTTAATAATGTTTTCGTAAAGTGGGCTAAAATTAAGACACTGAAAGACTTTTTTTGGGTGTGAACGAAGCAACAAGAGTACTTTTGATGTCGACACATTTCCTACCATGGCCGTGTCTACAATCTGATGAAGGAGCATTAGGAGATAATGACATCTTGATTAGTCGAGACATTTCCAAGCTTATCGAAGGGATTAAGATTGGTTCGAGTCAAGTAAACATGGTTACTTGGGAAGGAATCAGTCAGAATTGAAATGAGGAACAATGAACACACTCCAGGACTGTTCAGTACAGTCTAGTGGCGCCCAAGGAAGAGGAATTGAGGCTTCTTTCCTAAAATGAGTCATATCCTAACTTAATTAGGTTTTAAGTACTAAGTACTTCGAGTACATGTATGATATTCTTACTTTCTTAAAACGATTCAGTTGTATTACTTTCCTAAATTATGTAGGAAAGCATAGTTTACTAATTCTAGCTAGCTTGGCTGTTCTTTCCTAATCTGTTTTTAGATAAGCTATTTATCTTTTGGCAAGAGTCAAGGGATCAACCTAAGGGTGGGTTTAGGACGTTCCTAGTAGCTATAAATACGGTGTCTCATAGTCCTTATTTATTCATTCAATTAAGAAGTTAAATTTTATGCCTATTGTTTGCGAACAACTATCTTCTAAACTTGCGAGGTTGAATTCGTGTGCCCTACTTTATTCCTTGCGAGGTTGAGAGAGAGTATTTCACACATATCTACCCCCTTTATTTCGTTCGAATTCACATATCAGAAGACCAAAATACAACGTTTAAATTCCGCCGCAAAATTATACTCAAAAATCGTAAAACTTGACGAAGTTTTACATCACAATCACTCAATGACTTTGATAGCCAGCTACTAACGTCTGCAGACACTTAATAACTGACTAGCAATGTAATTAATACAGCTATACAGGCACAAGGTGCAGATGAGTGGGATGAGGCATGCGGATAACAAAAGACGAATGCCATTAATTTGACCAGCAACCGAAATTGGAGATGAAATTTCATTCCTCATTTTAGCCAAAACTCCAAAAGAATTATCTATTACCTTCTTGAATCCTTCACCCCTATTTTCAATTCTTGATTACTTTCCTTACCCTTCAAATCTTCAATCAATGGAAGACACCAAAGATCCAGATACAGAACTCAACAGTATAACAGCAACGGAAAAAATGAAAATAAAAAGAGGTCAACTTAAATGAACTTCTACAAGAATACATAGGAACAAAGGACATCAAGGGAGGAAAGGGATCATAACAACAGCATTACCCCCACTACCTCAAGTGCTCCTGTACAAGGCAGGGTAGGGGGGTTCGATGTAGAGAGCCTCTATGTCAACAATACAACAGCACAAAGAGGAGGTTTTGGATGACCAGGAATGAAGATTGTGTTCATAATTGCATCAGATGAGAACTACTTGACAATAAAAAGTAGAGCAGTCACTTTGAAGCTTATATGACAAAAGATTAAAAAAATAAAAATAAAATCTGCAAAATAAAACAATGATGAAGAAAAAAAAAAATAGATAGGTCAACGTGAAGTCCCCTTTCTACTTGAGAGAATAAGATAATCTCTATATTTTCCCACCTAACGAACATTCACTTAAATTGGGCTTTCACTTTTGTGACACTAAATGCTAAACATGTGGAGGCCTACTTTTCGAGGTTGCAATATTTAAAAATTTCAAATTATAAGTTACATATTCTTTTTTTTTTTTTTGGTACATATACGTTATATATTCTAGGAACTGGTTGTATACTCTTGATATCATTACTTAAGTATACCTTTAGTAAATGTAGTACGGAGGTAATATATAATAATAATATTATTTTATATAAACAAGTTTTTAACAAAAAATACTTCCATTTAAATTGACGAATCTTATTCGAAATAAAGTGTTCAATTTTCCCCTTCTACCTCTTAGTACTACACCTTAACAATGTAGATTCTAACGTTAAATTAAAAAGGCATTGAAAACTGATGACAAATTGCGGCGGAATACAATTTCTTTAATAGCTAACATCTCTATGCAACACAATCTAAAATACCGTGTAATACGGGATCTGCACTCGTAAAGTAAAACTCAAGCACAACCATCCACACAATCTCTCAGGCAGCAATTTAAAAATTATTAAATTTCAAATCATGGATCCCCGTGTGGATCCCCTCAAATACAGCTAACAAAGTCGCTTAATACCTGAAGTGGTCTATCCGCACTCATTTGCATCCCAGCAGCATCTGACCGAGAAGCCAAATTAAAATTAGCCATTGGCACATTAACTTGATTTGGTGACATTAAATGGCCTAGTGCAGCTTTCTCTCGGAAATTTGCTGCACCCTGAAATCCTTGTTTCCAGCTTTCAGAAAGCCCTGCACAATTCCCATCAAGGAATCAAGAAGTTCAATGACAAAGGGAAATTTATTCTATTGCCCACTGAAAATACCAAACAGCTTCTGACAACTATAATATGAAAAACTTTAGCATGAATCTGATGAGTCCAAAGACCCGGTTGTCCAAAAAGTTAGAAATCCATCACATGATAATTCTGCAAATACGACATCAAATTAATGAAAGCAGTTGCTCTATTGAAACCAATTCATCCTCCTGATCCAGACCTCAGTTTTAATGGAAACATATTCAAGCTCAGACTTAATGTATGTTAATTAGACAAAAAAGGCAAGGAGGGTCAAACCTGAATTATATCAAAAGGAAAGGGTGGATACAAAGATTTATCAAGACACAAGTGCATCACATTCTTTTATCAAACTGACATTCTCATGCCATCCACGTCGATTGATAAATGATACTGCAATGCTACTATCTAAGCACAAAATCTTTCACCACTAACCCTCCACAAAAGCATGTTCTTTCTGGTTGACAGAATTTAGTACAGTAATAATATGGTATACCTGGAAAACTTCCTGGCATTTCAACCTTGCTAGTAAGCCTCTCTTTTTTCACTTCGGGCACGGTATTATGAGAGTCTGGCTGTTGAATGCTATCATCTAGTGGCTCCATGGCAGAAGAATCGGACTTCTTTCTCTTTACACTTGCTCTTTTAGAATTTTTCTGAGCCCCCTGCTGCTCCCAACTAGCTGTTTCTCGTCTATCTTGTGAGTGTGAGTTGGTTGATTTAGTGTCAATACTAGAAGGACTCTCATGGTCAAATGACCTCCCACTCCTTTGGGAACCAGATCCTTGGAAAAGATCAGGCCCTAGACTATTAGGAGCAGTAGGTGGACGGCAAGAGCCAAAACCATCAGTTTTGGTGGTGTCATTATCTGTCATGCCAGACTTAGGGTCGCTGATAGGTAGAGCTTGTGAACTTCCTGCTAAATAGTGCAATGTGTACAATCAACCAAATAACATCACAGAAAATAATAATAGGGACAAAGGCAAACATATCATTTTGAAACCTGCCGCATGTGTTGTGGAAGACTCTCCCTGGGGTTCAGTGCTCGAAGGAACGCGCGACGATGTTAAAGCCTCGATATCAAGACCATGTTGATTGATGACAGTCTCCATGGCCCTGTCAAAATAAAAGCGCAAATACAACCACAGGAGTATGTATCAAAAATAATATTTACAAAAACTCAATTTTTACATCTGTACATATATACGATCTAAAAAATTCGTAAAAGAAAAAAAAGCATCAAAGAGAACAAGTCCTCCTAAAGAATACAATGTTGCAATAGGGGAATTGAGACACCTTTAGTCTTAGTTAACAAGGATGTATTTGAAACTGGATGTCCCCAACCAAGCTCCACAAGCAATAAATTGCTTCAAAACTCGTGGGACTTTATTTCATCCATGAACACAGAAAAAATTTAATTTTCCAGAGAAAAGAAAATAATAAGAAGGATAAAGAATTGTTTGCTTCTGACTGCCGCCCAAACATAATATTATTCTTGAGCAATCCATCAATGAATCAGGATACACACACTGGTCTTCACATAGCTGCCCAGTGTCCTAGTGACCGATTCTAACCCAAACAATTAACCACAATATGAAAGGAACACTTCAGAAATGTCCAATAAATGACTCAAACATGTTGGACAAGAGCAATTACAGGGGCCTAATGATAGCCGATTGCCACATATTTTCACAAAAGAAAGCACATTTAGAGAAGAGATTTGACTTTCCAAAATACCGACACAAATAGGCCCAGAAAAGAAAACATCAGTGTAGCAGTACTATCAAATATCTGTCCTAAGCTTAACAACTAAAAGTTCCTAAATATCCTACCGAATCATTATGTAAATTGCAAAGTCCATGTTTATCCGTAGTCTCAAAACTAATACACCGTACTACATAACAACCCAAAAACTCGCATGTTAACAATTGTCGGTTGTTGAAACATAGTACTTCATACTATATTCAGAGTAATTAACAGAATTCAATACAATTATCACCTGGATATTACTTGGTATGGCATAGAATTTTCCTTTCCACTGGCTTTCATATGCTGCAATATCTGAAACATTCGAAACACGAGCATAAATAAGGAAAATAAATAAGCAACCCATTTAAAGCTATTAGCCTTCAAAACGCAAGCAAAGAGACAGACTACTCACAACGTAAAGTTTTGTGGCCAATCGTGCAGGCTCATCCGTCGATTCATGAATAAGTTTCTGCAGAAACTTGGCAGCCTCCAACTCCACATTATGTGGGGCCGCCATCTCACCCAACCAAATTACCTATCATGTTATACCAAAAATCAAGAGCTTTACAAAACAACCAGAAAAGACTAGAAATGCAAAGTTTTTAGGTTAATTTACACAAGCGTTTGAGAAAGGTTACTCAGACGAATCGAGAACCGGCCTACTTTAAATTAGAAACGCACGTAATACGAAATGCCTATTTTTTTAGCTCAATTTTGCAGAAACATTTGAGAAATGGAGAATCACATTTTATCATCATGTGATCAAACCCTCGCCATTTGAACATGCTTCAATCAGAAATTAACTTAGTAATTAAAACATTTAGCACAATAAAACGAACAATTCTCATATCTCATCAGTAACATTACAATATCATCAATAAATCAATAAATAAGAGAATAACCTGATTCTAGAGCTGAATCAACATTAATTAATCGTTCTGAGGTTGAAAACGAGTGGAATAGAAGTAAAATGATGCTAGCTAAACTGTCGATTCTTCAATTTAAGTGTTCGATTTTCTAGGGTTTCGTTGATTTTTTTTTGCTTTCTGTTTCTGGTTTTTTCTGGAGAGAAAGAGCGATCAATGAGCGGAGTTAAGTCTAAGAAAAACACTCAACTTTGCAATTGTGTTTTCACACGAAGAAGGCATTTGGTTTTGGGTCTATAAAAAAGGTAAAGAGAGATAAAAGTATCGATTTCTTTTGTTGACCGTTTGTTTGACACAAATGGAATGAAATTCCCTTCCTTACACCTCAATCTATCTAATTCTTTACCCTCATCCTCTAAAGTATGAGATTTTATTACTCTTGTTACACTTCAACCACCTTATTCACCTACCACCACACCAGCCACCACGAAAACACTACCCGGACGCCACAGCCACCATCAGGCCACCACTGCCACCACCTAGAGGTGTTAATGAGACGAGACAGCTCGCGAGCAACTCGAGATCGGCTCGGTCAAAGCTCGGCTCGGGCTCGGGATCGGCTCGAGAGCTTAACGAGTCAAACCGAGCAAAGGCTGACTTGACTTGAAAAGCTCGCGAGCACCTCGAACTTGTGTGATTACATAAAATATTGCTCATATTTTATAAAAATATTTGATCATGACATCAAATGTCTGCTGATTTGTCAAATATTTTTACATATAACTTTCGAGCCTTGTTATTGAAAATATCGGAACAAAAAAAAATATATACAATTTTATATAGGCTCGATTTGGGCTCGAGTTTGGCTCGGGCACATTTTTTTCAAGATCGGGTAAGCTCGAGATCGGCCTGAGCTCGAGTTTTGGTTCTTGAGCACAAGTCGAGCAAGGCCAAGCTCGGGCTCGGCTCGGCTCGGCTCGTTAGCACTCCTACTGGCACCACCTCTTATGTGTCCAATTTATATATGATTTTACTCCCTATTTTAGCTCGGTTTTACTTGAATATTGCACTTTTATTGGTGTATTTGTGGGCTGATTGCGTGTTCTGGGTGTTTTGCTTGTATTCGTAGCATTTTGTAGGAAATGAATCATTCGGTAGCTTTTTTCCGTCAAATAAGCAATCACCGAAGTTCACAAACCTCGTGGAAGCAAAACTTGAGCATGGAGGGGCATTTCGGGAAGAAATGAAAAACTGATGTGCAATTATTTAGTCACGAATTCTCGTTCTTTTCCATGCATTTTGGCTCTATTCTATGCGTTTTTGCGTGCCACATACTTGCATTTTGCATCCCGACTCCCTATTCTATGATTTGCCCCTCATCTTGTAGGACTTGAGGCCCAAGCGGAGACTTAGCAATGAATTTGGAAGAAATGTTACATAAGACTCCCAGCCGGGGTCGCAACCGGCAGACGGTATACCGGCTGGGAGAACGTGTATTTGAGGATTAATGAGGAGTTTACAGAAGATTCCCAGCCGGGCTGCCTACCGGCAACTGGTACCCTGGCTGGGAGAACCAGTTATTGAAGATTTGAATTCCAAGGACCATAAGACTCCCAGCCGGTGGGGTGCCAGCAGCCGGCCTACCGGATGTGCAGACCTGATGACTTCTATCATACTTAGAAATTTCAGAGAACTCCCAATGGGAGCCCCTTTACACGTGAATAGCTTCCTTGTAATTTTTCAACCTAATTTGTTGTAACCTATAAATACCCCTCTCCTAAAATCATTTACACACAACCTTAGATCTAAGAATTCTCTCCATTTTTATGCAAGTTTATTTTAATCAAGTCTTAATCTTTCCTTAAGCAAACTTTAATCTTTCCATAATTAAGCCTAGTATTAGTAAGTATCAATTGTTTACATTTGATATTGGGTTGTAATTTGAAGAATTGGTGAAGACTAATCTTTCATTTTATTAATCCAATACTCAAGTTATTGTTGTTGGTATAAAGTTCTCTACTTTTTAATTCAATTTTCAATTGTTTACATTTCTCTTTGTTTATTTACCATTGTCTCAATTAGTAATCATGTTTTGTGTTTGTTTGATTGTTATTTCTTCAATTGTTTACATTTCTTGCTTTAGCATGTGTGAGAGTGACCCCTAGAGTTTAGGGGGATCTTGGGTGAGGTTAGATGAGGAATAGGGAGTGATCAACACATGTTTTGGGTAATTTGCTTGGCTTTCACTTTCATGCTCCTAAGGTGTTTGATGAATTGTGTGAACGAAAGTTCATAACTTTTATTAAACTTGCTTGACATTCCTTTGATTGAAAATGAATAACGAGTGTGATAATATGATTGTGATTAGTTGTGACCATGTGAAAACTTGGTGATTAACTTAGGCTAACTAAGACATTAGTGCCTATTTCCTAGCCATTAGGTTACCCATTACGTGTTACTCCCCTATTTGCATCTCCCTCGCCTAAGAGACCCCGACTACCCTAGTTTTTAATCATTTGCTTACATTTCGATTTATTTTCTCGTGCTCTAACTTATATCTAGTTATCATTGTAACACCCCCATATACCAAGGCCCCTTACCAGGGACTGCCCTAGCATATAAGGACGTTACCATCTCGGTTTCCCGAGGTAGTGAACATCAAGAGATGGCAATATGGACAATTTATTAAAGTATAAAACGTTTAAAGGTTACATCGACAAGAGTCTCAAAACCAAAACTGTAAAAGCGGTACAACTGACTCAAACTGAAAACTGAAACTAAAACTAATACTGGCGGAAGCTATACTGAAGCACTAGTGAAGAGTCAAGGACGAGAACACCTAAGAGAGGGAGGGGGTGAATTAGGTGTACTTTTAAAAAATTTCTCGATTACTTGGTTAAGAGTTAACACAAGTAAGAACTATTGAGTACACGCTTGAGAGACTTAATCGGATTGTAAGTTCACAAGAGATACAGCAGGTCTATGCAACAGTATGGATGACTGTTGCACAACACTGGCAGCGAGATTGATAAACGAAAGTGTAATGATAAAAGAACGTAAAAGTAAATAAACAAACAAGACGTTGTTTAAAAAATTGGTTCAGCTCCTATTCCGGAGCCTACGTCCAACCGTTATTTTATTGCTTGTTTAGAAATTTACTAAAACAACTAAACCCTTTACAATGAAAATAACTCGCCAACCAACCCCGGTTGCACTTGCTTGAAACTACTCCGCTTCAAGACTTTCACTTGCTCAAAGTTACTCCACTTCAAGACTTAAGTTCTATCTCATTGGTTTACAGAGTCAGAATCTCAAAGGTTCACTTAAGAACATGGAGATTACAATTAAGACTTAAACACGAGAATCATGGAACAAACTCATATGTCACAGTGCAGCGAACTGATACATGGAGATTTTACAGCACTTTCGAAAACAGTTGAAGACTGAGATTTAAAACGATTTTGCAAACACTTAAGAAAAATAAAGCTTTTGACTCAGAAATGATTTGCAAAGTTTACTCAATAAATGCTCTTCAAAGTCTTGGTAATAAATGAGAATTGAGGTGAGTATTTATAGGGGAAGAAGTGTGCTAAGGAAGGATCCTAAAGCAACTAATTCACCTTAATACCCAAAGATTAAGTCGATTATCTCATTAAGTATGCTTGTGAGAACAGCTGGTTTGCAAGCTCAAGAAGAGTTCATTTTCAATGCAATAGGTGTCCTCCACAAGTGATTTATGGGAACTCACCAATTTGCCAAAAATAGAAAAAGCAAAAGACCCATTTTAAGGATAAAGCAATTTGAATTAATAAGAATGGTATCTTCTAATTCAACTTGAAAGCATATTCCTTTTTGATTTTTCAGATTACTAAAAGTATCTTTTGAAAACAATGAGTCTTTTGGAAGGATTTAATCACTTGGCAATTTTCGAAACAAAATAAATTCTCCATTCGGTAGTACCAGAAACCATGGTGCAACGGTGCAAAACACTGTTGCATGGTTTTTGCAGTCACTTGACAATCTAAGAATGTTACATAACCTCGTTAACAACATTTGACTTAGGCTAAGACTTTCTTCATCTTTGATCTTCATTGCACCATCCTTGGGGAATAATTGAGAGCTTCAAATGCTATAAATCATAACTAAGAAGCAAACCATTAAATGACAAAGAAACTTGACATCATCAACCAAGTGTAGTTCTAACAAATTCCCCCTTTGATGATGGCAAGTTTTAATAATGTGTGAAGTTCCCCCTTAGCCCATGGTTAGTCGGTCTTTAAACATTTTAACATAAAACATATAAAACATGATCAAGGTATGAAAGGGTCAAATTACTTAGCCTAAGTAGAGCATCTAATCATGGTAGCAAAACATATTACGGTGAACGCAAGCCTAAGAGTTAAAGGATCACACATAAAGCATAATTAAACTACTTCCCCCTCTTGACATCATCAAGGGAGGACATGGCATTGTGACGGACACAGTTGGACATAGTTTAACAACAAACAAAACAAGGTTCAACACATAAAACAAGTACGATTTGCAAAGAAAGTTGAAAAAATATTAAGCCAACATGGGTTAAGGTACTGGATAATGAGGCTATGAAAGGGTAGGTGGAGGGTTAAATAGGGGTTATCAACATCTTCATGATTTTCCCCCTCAAATGCTAGCACACCCTCTAAGAATTTTTCATTCAAAGTTCAATTTTTCCTAAGTTTCTCATAAAGCTTCATGTTACCACTAGCCAAAAGATTAAGGGCTACAAGCATCTCACTCAAGTTTCAAGGATTAGGAAAAGAGTTGATGATTAATGATTGCGGATTGGGTACATGCAACATTCACCTTCACAGTAGCATAGTTCTTCTTCTTTCATCACTTGTTTCAATTTTTCTTTGAACTTGAACCCCTTTTTCTTTTATTTGGAACAAGCTTGATGACAATGAACTTATCGTCTTAGTTTCCTTCCAAGTCATCACCAAAGATTTTGATGATTTTCTCATTTGTAGCATGTTATAAGAACAATGGGTCAAGACTATTTTCGAGCATATCTTCTTCATTCAAATTACCAACATATTCATTGATTGCATCTTCATTTTCAACCCCAATATTCTGGTCATCTTCCTCATTTAGAGTAGTGGTTTTCTTTCGTGTCACAGTGACACAGACTGTGACATCAGATTTGAGAGGAGATATAACCTAGGTTTCTTAGAGGAAATGGGTATTTCAACAGATGAGCTTCCCATCTTTTCATTTGTGGCAGCGGATTTAATGGGAGAAGTCATTTGTTTCCTGAAATTTGCTCTTTTCTTTGGGTCATAAGAATCTTGAAGATTTTGAGGTATTGGTTGGAGAAGAGGTTTTGATGCATTTTTTAAGTGTTTATTTGGATGGTTTTAGTGACATGAGGAAAGTGGAGAGATTTGATTTTCGAATGTGGGTTGGTGGCTCAATGCAAAAACAACTCAAATGCAAGCATAATTCTTCGTATTTTTCGAACCATATTTTTGCATGAAGTAAAACTAATTAACAATTAGGGTAACCACATGTATGTCCTCATCTTTAGTCAATCATTGAGGAAAATAAAATAATATGAATCACATGTCACCCAATAAACCAATTTCCAACCGAAGTTTTAAGAATTGTTCTCTTTCAAGCGGTTTTGTAAAAATGTCGGCTATTTGATTTTCCGTTCTACAAAAACTAAGACAAATATTCCCTTCTTCAACTTGATCACAAAAAAAATGATGTCTTATGTCAATATATTTAGTTCTTGAATGTTGTAATGGATTCTTTAAGGTATAAATTGCAATAGTATTATCAAAAGAATAGAAGTTGTGTCGAAGATAATACCATAGTTATTCAATTGTTGGCGTACCCAAAGAATCTGTGTGCAACAAAGTACTGCACTGTTGTATTCACTTTCAGCCATGGATAGTGCAATGGTATTTTGCTTCTTAGAGGCCCTTGAAATGAGGCAAGGACCCAAAAAGTGGCAATACCCGATGCGCTCTTCCTATCCACCGTGTTACCCGAGAAAACCTACAAGATTAAGATCGTAATGAGATGGATATCAGATATATAGGTTTTGTGCTCTAATCAAGTACCCAAAAAATCCTTTTGGCGACTGACGAGCGGGATGTCGCAGTCCCCTCGATCAAACAATATTTATAAAAGCTCAATACCAAACTAATGAATGTAGTAGGGTAAGGAGGTCGGTCCCAAGAGATGGTGAGGTTAGAATTAGGTTATAAGTCTCGGTCTTCGTTTTAGTCTAGTCGATTAATAGGATTGATATGGTTTGTATGCTAAATATCTAAGCTAATGAGATGAATTAAAAGAGCAATTAAATAAACAAGGCAAACAATGAAAGGAGGACTAGGGTGTCGGGGTCACCCAAGTAGGATGGGTCATGTATGAGTTGATAAAGGCTATAAGACGGAGGGTGTAGTCTAGGCGTGTCTCTATCTCTCGATATGAGACGGTCCTTGGGTCGGGCCTAGTTGAACTCTCGTCCTAACTAGTCCTAACCCACCTATCTAATGTGGTCTAACTAAGCCCGGCTCTCGCCGCTAGCAAGTCAAACCGAGCAAGGGGGAGACCAAACTCTCGTCTAAGCCGTTCCCCCAAACATGCTCAAAACACGAGACAAGAAACCAACATCCAACGAAATACGCAAACAAATGAACATGGGTAATTGTCTAAGCCAAACTTAAGCACTCTATTAACCAATCTTAAGCTCTCGCCTCAAAGGGTAGTCAATAGGGGGGTGAAAGACTCAAATTCTCACCTAAGCAA